>JAAGKR010001229.1:0-126029 GCA_011419295.1 Clarias macrocephalus
AACCTGGCCTTAACCATGACCAAGAGACTTCACTTCTAATTAAATTCACATCTGATTGTAGGAGGCTTGTGTGTGTTTTTTTTTTATATTTTTTTTTACCAGAGCTCAGTCAGGGCCAGATAGAGCTGTGTCGTCCAGATTAATGGCTACACGACATGGCTGTAATGGTACAGGGATAGTGATTTAACGGAAATAACTCGTCAGAATGGCACGTGTATAGTATTTAAACTCTAAAAGTAGCCAGAATGAACTAGGTGAGAAATAACTGTGCCTGAAATAGGATTTTGTTTATCCCTGGAGATTCGGACTATTATGCGCAATTAAGACTATTTATAATGTGCAGCGGGATGACAGCCTCTAAAACGGTCCTGACAGACTGGAGCGAACATTAACGTTAAGTGGAAACGGAGACCAACCACAGTTTAGGAGTCAGCGTTTGCTTCATGGGAGTTTATTCACGAATGATTACTTAGAAAATTACATTTATAAGTTTGTTTATTTTATATTGTGTAGCCGCACCATGCATCATCACGTTTCGCAATGTTTACACTGATATTACTCATTGAAACGCTCCAGCTGCACTTTAGTGCTGCCAAGTCCATGTTTTTCCTATTTACACTATTTGTTTTTGTTTTATAATTGAAAAAGTTTATTGTTACTATTATTATTATTACTATTATTACTATTATTATTAGTAGTACTATTATTACTATTTCTACAAGCTGGAAATATTATGCAACCTTTTACTGTATATGCAAGAAACCCAGAATCTTTAGGAGCCAAATCAATTTTTTTCATAGCCATAATTTCAAGTCAAGTCAAGTCAAATTTATTTATAGCACATTTAAAAACAACCGAAGTTGACCAAAGTGCTGTATAATAATAAAGAAAAAAAAACAGAAGTGTAAAACCATTCAGTGATTTAAAAACAAGTAATAAAATTTTTTAATCAATCCTGTAGCGAATCGGGAGCCAGTGAAGTGACTTTAATATCGGAGTGATGTGATCACTTTTGCGTGTACCGGTTAAAAGTCGAGAAGCAGAATTTTGGACAAGCTGTAGACGAGAGAGAGATGACTGACTGATCCCTGTGTATAACGCATTACAGTAATTTGACCCTTTTCATAACATTACCAGATGAACTCATGTAGCCACTCTGATTTAAACTGGATCCTTGGATAACACCAAAAAAAATTGTTAGCTGTGCTTTGCTAGCATCATTTGATAATGATGACTGCATACTGACATGTATATAGAGTCTGGCCTGGGATGACTGTAATTGAGAACATTCACTGGCCGACTCGGTCTCTTTATCGATGACATCTGATGTAGTGGGTGCAAGGTTTGTACAGGCAGGGATCGAGAAAGTCAGGGATTTTGTTTTTATTTACTGCATTCTCACATTATGGATGATTGATTTGTACCATGGCCTCCCCTCCCATGCTGAGCATTGTTCACATTGTTTTTGGTCTCCGTTCTCGGGCACACTTGCATATTTTCACTCTCCGATACAGCAGGTGGCAGTATGCACCTACTTGGTTTATGAGCTGCGATTGCGCCCAAGAGATACTCTGGAAATCTACTCTGGCTTCTCCACACATGGGGTCATTGGCAACTTTTCCTTATAGTAATGATTGTTGGTGTGGCGTCATGGGTCAATGCAACTAACCATTGGCTGTAATGAAGGATCGGCATATGATGTCCTTCTGACCTCAACAACATTATAGAAGGATTTAACTGTGATTCGGTACGTGATCTGCAGCCATTTACTTTCTATATATGTGTGCAACATGGTGCCAACTGATATTAGAGATATTCCTCAGTTGCCTTAATTGATTCCAAGGATCAATCATATGGCTCTGGTGCTTGGACACACCATCAGTTCCTCAATCACAACTTTACTGTCTAACTCTGCATAAAAGTGAACAAAAGTGGTTTTATTTTATCCTGTTCCACAAACTCTCATTATTACATGTCTAAAGAGACAGTATGAATACAATGCTACAAAGACAGAATGATGGTACCTCTACCTCTTTGCTGAACAAATACACACCCACAAATGACAACACAATCTACTTGTGGCTTTCTAGTGAAAATGCAGGGTAAACCATGCTTTCCAAAAAAAGTAACGACCTTTGCTCTTGGCACATTTGCATTGCTCAGAAATTCTATTTAATAGGTTTTAAATATTTATAAGATCCTCACTGAGGTTGCTCTGCACAGGCTGCTCACACTCTGTTAGTGCTCTGAGTAACGTATTGATGTGGACAGGAAACTAATTTCCATATTAACTGATTTGTCTTAAACAACAAAAAGAAAAATACATCTGCACAGAATGAAGTATTCCCTTTTAATCCTGACCATATGTGCGATTGATTGCTTGTTTAAGCACAACGTGGGGGAGTGGTGTTTGTGTGGTACACACAACACCTGTAATTTTCCACTCACTGTTTAAGGGGCACTGACGTATCATACATCCAGTTATATATTGTCTTCACCATTGTACTCCTTTAAGGCAGATTAAACATATTTCATTTTGGAGGTATTGAAATGAAACGTCTTTTTTTGAAAGTTAAAGGATTTATATATAAAATGGAATATTATGTATTATTATTTATGTTAAGTATTCATTACAAATTAGATTCATTATCTAGTGGTTCGGAGCCAATATTTATTACAGAGGTAAGGTTTTGCAGTTCAAAGATACTTATTCTGGCTTATCTAAAATTATTTTACTAGTATTAACAACCTTTTACCCTACTCAAATATTAATTTCATATTAAAATGTTTTATCTCACCCTTTCTAATGTGATGTCAAAACCAGTATTACTAACCGCACCCTATTAGTTCAGTTTAGTGGGGTGCATTTATTTACTTTTTAATTCCTTTAGTTAATTACTTCTATTAATACACTTCTAAAATATTCAAATACATTTTATTTAGCTGATGCCCATCATCGAGGGAGAAAGCCTCGTGCTGGTGGCATTGGAAAATGAATGCATTTGCTCTTGAGCCTAAAACAAAAGTTAAAAATGTTTTAAAAAATAGATTTCAATATTTAGTTTTCCTTTAGTTCATTTGAAGGCAAAACTGGCTTTGGTCATTAGCGATGCGTTAAAATTAAGATTTTATGTCCAAATGCATTTTTTTATGTTTGTTGCTAAAAGTGATTTCTAAATTAAACGAATAAAAAATATAACATGACTAGTAATATGTATGCTTTATTTATTTATTTATTTGTTTATTGGTCAAAAGGCAAGGCCGAGTTAAATCCAGAAGAGCCGATCGAATGCACACAGTCTGCTTAAATTTGAAACCATAACAGCGGTTATGAAATCTCTTCTCCGGAGGTTGTCCTTTGGGAAACATCTTCCTATTGTGATTGCTTTGTTGGTACAGTATGTTCAGGTCCACTTAATGATTTGGAACACTGATGGTAGCAGTCAAAAGCATTGTTAAACACGTCAGAAACAACGCACCTTGATTTGCTGCCAGCCAGAAAAGAAAAGCAACCTTGTGTTTTCTCTGCTCTCATATGAGTTCTATTTCAGGACAGGTGTGTCAGAGGTGGTCTTCCTGAAAAGAGAAAGAGGTATGTATGTACTGCCATGGCTAAGAGGAAGCCTGAAATTAACTGGCATTATGTTAAAAAATAAAATAAAATAAAATAAGGTGGGTGTGGGCCCTCCATTCGGTGAGAATACTGTAATTCTCAGAAGCGTAACAGGAATGGTGTCGAGGAAAAAGGAGTGGCACATGATTAAGCATAAGGGGGTCATCAGTGATCACTACACTCACACTGTAAATGCGGATGATTGTATTCTGTTTACCGTACATTTGTAGTGATGTAACAGAGCTGATCAATGATCCGTGGGGATTGCTCTCCAATGTTTGGCAAGGATGTGAAACCCAGATTAGTGTGAAATACACTGTTACTGTACCATATGGTGTTATATTTGGGCCCATTCATGAGTGATATAATCAGTTTATTGCAGGTGCACAAATCATATTTTCACACTCTCTCACATGCAATAATTAATTGTATTTTCGCTCGCTCTCACAGTCTCTCACTCTGTATTGTATTTGCCAGGGTTGCCAGATCATGCCGATAATCTGTACTTGTACAGAAACCCTTATACCGTTCTGAGCTATTTTTATTACCAAGATAAAAAAAAAAAAGTATCCAAATTATTATAATGCACATATTGCATTTGAATTTGACAAATGAGTATTGGATATTTTATTTTAAGATTTTATTTAAAGAGTTCATGGTGATTAAACTGCTATTCCAAATAAATCTATAACTAGGTATTATAGAGTACAAGTAAACAGGGATTTATCTGTAATAGTTAACAGATCCATAAATAGTTGGGCTATTCCTGTATCGTTTTAGTGAAAGAAAAAACATGTTGTGACTGGTCTGTATTTCACACAGAGCTCGCTTCATTTGTCAGGATCTTGGGTTAGATGTATTCCACGCAGTCATGTTCGGGTCAGTCGTTAAACTTGGAGTCTTGGAGTGCAGAGTGGAAACGGCCAGCTTTGAAATCATCAGCTTGCAGCGTGTCTTTCAGTGCGTTCCTGGACCTAGCGTGCAATAGTGAGAGGGTTTCACCACGTTACTCATCACACCCCTCCGGGGGAAGCAGACTGCAATCTAAACACCAGGAGCCCTGTCAGAACGTGTGCATGTGTCTGCGTTTTTTTTTTTTTCATTGTGTTTTTTTATTCCTACCTGACTAACACTTGTGACGATCACTGACATCAGTGCTGCAGAACTAACTCTTTTGCTATGCGCCCGTTGTAATCTGTGTTCTTGTGTCTTCTCCTAAATGACGCTGTGCACACACACATCTTCAGTATCAGCCAAGAAAGTGCAGACGCTGCCATCGCGAGACACAGAGCAGACCAATAAATCATGCTCTAATATAATCCCTGCTGTTTATTTTCAATTGAGTCACTGTATAAGTGCAGCACATAATTTGAAATATGTTTAGGTTTTTTTTTCTAGTGTTTCCTATAAATAAAAGAACCCTTGAGCAAGTATGACATTTTTTCCATACTCAGTAATCTATAAAATAGCTTTGGAACGGGGTGAGACCTTTAAGCAGTAGTCAGAACGCAATAAAATAAAATAAAACAAGATCCTTAAGAGCTCATACGATGCATCATGAAAGGACTAGAACGCAATCAACGACAGTTTGTTGTGTCACTGGAACCACCTAAAACGTATGAATATTTTTTATTCATGTTTTATACCTCTTATACCACAGCACTGTCTCTAACAATTTTATATTTAAAAACAGCACTTGATGAAACTTTTGAAACGCAGTCCGTCTTGTTGAGAAAACGGCAAGTATCTGGAATCAAATCAAGCAAGGGTTATTATTGCTAACGACCTCACTGAACTTTCATTTGCTGTTTCTTTATTGTAGCTTGGCAAGAAGCAAATGTTAGCTAGCCAAATGCTCTGTTCAGTACGAACATGCTAAAAGTTCCCTCGAAAATAACACGACCTCGGAATAGCCAAAGCTGGCAGCTCTCGCGCATCGAGAGTGAGACTCGCTCAGTAAATCATCTTCACGCGCTCTTACGCCACACTTCCAATTTCTGTGGCAGAGGCGAGCAAAATCACTGAGCTCAACCGCTTTTATTCTGAAGTCAAATGGCTTGCCCTCAATGCACAGGTGTATCGCAGTCTGAGCGCACCGGCAGAACAATCTGCTACTTTATCTCGAAGTGATCAGAAATAATATTCATGTAATCCGGTTTAAATTAACACGTATTTACAGCTGCGTGAAGGTATCAGTCAAACGCAAAAGAAGGGATAATAATTGGAACAGTCACAAGTTCTGAGTGCTGAACCGCTCAACAATCTAATAAAATAAATCAGCTAAAGTTACATACCAGCTGGAACATTAGTGACAGAGTATTATACAAATTCTGGAATCAATTATGAGAGATATGGACCAAGAAAGGAAGTGCTGCAAAAAGACTGTATGTACAGGACCCAGAGTTCTGTTGTACACCCTTGCTGGCCAGCAAGGAGATGCTAGAGAGCATATGGGTGATTTGGCTGGCGGAAAAGCTAGGCCCTCAAAATAATCGAATATGGTACATCGTGCCTCAGCATATAAACGCACCTCCTCACGAATTTGTGCCTTAAGAACTGAAATTTTGCAATAAATTTGCCTCGGCGTGAATGAACAAAGCCGAACCGGAAGTTCGCTCACTTGCATGCCCATCTGAGAGCCGTTCAAAACTTGTTTAAAAACTTATTTAAAGCAGCCGGTGCTAAAAGCAATCATGAATTAAGGTTAAGTGTGTATTTATTAAATATTTTACTTAATGTACACATCTTTTCCAAGTGTTTTGATTGTTTTTATGTGCAGAAATATGATTATAGTCTTGGAAATTGTTAATATTTTTGGGTGGCTATAGCAGATTATTTATTTATTATATTAATGCGTTTCGCAATACAAATTTCCGGTTTAAGATCTCGCCGCCAGAAAGGATGAAATTTCTTGCAGAGGTACCACTGTTTTTTTTTTTTTCCCCCCAACAACACTAAATGCATCTTCAATTCCATTCAATGCTGTAAGATGTTAAATCTGTAAGCAAATAGTGTGACTTTGAAATCCACATTACTGAGGTTGTAAGGAACTTTTCACACCGTCTCATTGTGCTCCACAAACCTAATACTGAAATGCCTAATACCACTTGGCACAATTTTTCCTGCAGGATATTTCTAATATAAATCTTTATTAAAACTTCTAAAGTATTCATATTTCCCTTATACAGTGAGCCCGAGAGTTATTAATTTAATGTGTAGGTCGCTCTCAAATACCGCTCAGAGTCTTTTATTTCCTCCCTATGCAAGGCTGTTGAGATTTTTATACCATGTCATGCCCAGTTAATGCAGATAATAAATTCATTGCTCTCTTATAAATAGTCTTGTCTAAATTCACTCTGTCTTCCACAGTGTCCGCCGCTTTCTGGAATTAATATCTGGCTAAAAGCCGGATGATGTATGCATGCCTATAGAAGCAGGCCTCTCAGTGTCAAACGCTCCATCTCTTAGCTAGACAAGTGTTCCTCCAGTAAAACAACAAGATGCCGTAGAGGTGAGAGGTACGAGATAAGAGCAAGCGATGTGACACAATTCAGTCCTGCTGACCCAGATTTTACCAGACTGCTGACATTTCACGATGGCCTTTGAAAAGAACCTCAAAAACATTATTAAAGGATATTGATCCCAAACCCTTCCTGCGTGACCAGCTGGACAACAATAAAGCAGCTTGTTTGTTTTCATCTCAGTCCCTGTCTTTCATTTTGTCTACATCTGATGAAGACTTATCAGTGTTGTGAATATGTACTGTGGCTTAGTGTCACACCTCCAGGGTCCGGGTTCGATTCCTGTTTCAGGGTCTGTGGATTTAATTTGCATGTTCTTCCCATGCTTGGATGGGTTTCCTCTGTGTTCAATTCTTAAATTCCACATATTGTGATTTTTAAAAACCTGCTCGTAGATCTGTAGTTTGTTCGTAATTATGGAAATTCGTAACTTGAATGTAAGATGGGATATGTGTGTGTGTGTGTGTGTGTGTCCGTAAGTTGGACGTAGTAATATTTTCAGTGTGTAAGTAAATGTATAAAATGATCAAATTCCTCAGCCTCAGAAATCACCAATTAACAGAGCGTCAGATTAGAGACGCTATGAAGGTTTTACAGAGCAAGAAAGCTTTTTTTAAATGTAGAAAGGAATAAAAAAAAAATAGGAAAGACCATAGAGTTAGAAGGTGTGCCCAAAATTTTGAATCGTTTTGTAGCTCTATTATTATTAAAATACCCCATAAAGTGGCCAAGAGCCATGATTTGAGTCCATATGTTTTGTTTTTTTTTTCACCTGTGGAGGATTTTTCAGCACCTCATTTACACACGTCAGTCCACTTCAGTGATAGATGACAAGATGATTTTTGAGTTATTCTGGAAATGTTCGAGCCGAGGTCAACTGTCAGTGGCAGCAATGTTGTCAGAGAGCCGCGTGGTCACCAGACTATGGTAGATAAAATAATATTGCTTTCTCCTGCTCAGTATCAGTCTGACAAAGCATCTTCATTCCAGCCCTAACTTGGTAAAAATCTCCAATTGGAATAGACTTCAGAGTCCCATTTATTCTCAAGCAAGAGAGAATGGTCGGAAAAAGGAAACCGTGTCCAGGAAGACGCACAGCTACAAAACAGGCCATTTTTCTGCTGTTAACTAGCTGCTACTGTAGAGAAACACACACATCCAAGTGGGAGGGACAGCTGTGCTCTAGAGAGCGTTTGATTGGATGAACAAAAGACTAGTACAGGACGAGTCATCCAAATTTTGTATTGTTTTCCTGGAGGTGATGAAATGAGAATGTAACTTCAAGTAGAAAAAGTATGAAAATACTTTGCAGCATATTAAATTATAATTTCTTTTGATATTATATGATTGCATTTTTAACATTTCCTGTATAGCATTGTTTGATGTTTATTACTCAATAGTAAAATGCAGTTAAACTTGTATTATTTTGCATATAATTGAATCTTATATTCATATTAATTCTTCATGAGATTCTACTTCTTGGTTGTTTGATGCACCATGCCTTTTTTATAGGGGTGATTTTATTATTTCTAAGTCCAGTAAAAGCTGTAAGCGAGTAATGATCGGGATTGCTCTACGTCACAGGTTTGAAGCCCACGCGCTTCTTTGTTTTTTTTTTTTTTTGCTACATCAAAAGTATGTTTTGCTCTTTTTCATCCTTTTAAAGAAAATGTATGGCTTGCGTCATCAGGCCATGTTTCAGCCACTGCTAGCTCCAGCAGGTTATAACAGATCACTACTTCTTTTAAGATCAAACAAAGCGAAGGTCAAGTGACACTTCTCTCTCATACCCCCTTTACCTTTACAGTTTGGTGTGCTCTTGCTTGAGCTTCTGCTGTTTTGTTGTTGTTGTTGTTTTTTAAGACCATTATTACCTCAAGATTCTCCAACAACAATGTCAGATTATATGAGACTCATTTCTGACTACAATAACATGAAAACGGTGCAAAGCGACGAACGCAATATTTATGTACAAGATGCACAGGTTTTTCTCCACTTGAATTTTTTTTTTCTGAGACCATTTATTAATTGCAAGGACATTAATTGTTGCTCAAAAATTGTTGCCCCACCTTTTTTTTTTTTTTTTTTTAACATTCCCAACATACTGTATTCTGCAAAAAGCTATGGTATATTTTCAAGGAATTTGTCAACTTTAACGTTTGTAAATAATTTTTTTGTATAAAAGCCTAAATTCAAAATTTAAAAAAGTTACATTTATAAGTGAAAATTGACCAACAAAAGATTACATTATGCCTAAAATACACAACGCTAGCAGTAACACCAACTCCATTTCATGTCATGCCACATCGCCCCACCTTGTCTCTGACTACTTTCTCCAATAGCGCGTCCCGTCGTGTTTTATACCTCATCTAATCTTATTCTTTACTGCAATCATTGTATCAATATTCTTTACTGCAATCATTGTGCTTTATTGTACACAGTTACACATGCAATTAACCGACTTTGCTATAAGCTCACTCTGCATAGACTGTGATGAGAACAGCAAAGCAATTGCACTAAAAGAGCTTGTCCACATGCTTGTGACTCATTTTTACTTCCCGGAGCTCACTGTTCAGCGTTATTCTCTCAATAATAATAACACAATTTTCCTAAAGCCATAGAGACAGATGTACACTCCTACAGAGTTCAGTGTGCTTTACATCATAGCAAGGATTTATTACTTACTGGTTTTCCAGTAAAAACTGGTTTAAATAAGAGATCCAGACTTTTGTTTGGACACTAATAAATGACCACATGGTCCAGGAGGAAGTGACTTCAACCACAGCAAAGACGAGAACATTGAAGTGAGCTACCCCAGTTGTTTTAAACAGGAGTATTAAACGTTGAAAATCCATCCCCGGCGGCTCTCAAGTGGTTCCCATAAGCTCTTCATGTCTCATCCAGATGACCTCTGAACTTCCTTTATTTACATAAATGTGCCACTTAAACTGTTTACCTCATATACAGGGCCCATATGATTCAAAAGCTTATTACATACCATGTCTGACAGATCGTATGTTAGACACTGATGTAGACAACTTTGATGTGGACATAAGAATGAGTCAGGGACCCTCGCGGGTATACTCAGACCCACAGGGACATCATTACAGAGTGCGTGTTAATTTGTCCCATTCTGACAGCACCTGCAGCGTTAACCTTCTCGGACAGACCGTATCAAGACCTTTCCTTGAACGTCTGTGTAGATGAATTCAGCGATCGTGATGTTTTATTAGGTCTCATGATAGAGAGTTAATTATCTGCCTGTAACCTTTGAAGCTTGTTCTAATAACCTGGTTATCATTATAAGGATAAATAAAAGTTTTTTAAAGGCTCAAAGGGACGTAATTACAGCCAGCTGTGCAGACCAGATGAAAACAATAGGTTACATAAAGATAACTTATCAAAGCACCATGGATATTATGATGCGCTGATGAATGATACAAGTTCAGTATCAGTGTGTAATCTGAAACCCTTGTCCTTTATTTTGCACAATCAGTGTTTCTCAATCCAGGTTTCATGTTTTCCTGCCTATAGGACACTCGATTCAACTCAAAAGAAGTTGTACAATTCTAATCGGAAACAGAAAAAAACCTAAAACATACACGCAAGACGGCAGTGCTGTTCACGTGGTCAGAATGTGTTTACCTGGGACTTGTATGGATGATTCACCAAATAATTCTGCAGAAGAAGCTGCAAGACCCAGCACACATGGACGATGCGTTCCTTCAAAGAATTACTGAATATTAAAATATCAGTCAGGAAGACGAACATAAAGCGGGTTAGGGTCACCTCATTTATAAACTTACAGAAGACAGCAGGTGCAGTGGTCATAATAAAGGATTTGTTTTAAATAGGAATCAGGATTTCAAAAGAAATGCGTCGATTTAAGGAAACTGTTGATTTCATAAAGCTTTTCCTAGGGAGGTGTATATTTAACATTTAAAAAAAAAGGAGTCTCCAATGTTATATGTTATATGTTTTTTTATTATTAATTTTTTTCTTTTAAGTGGCTTTGTACAAAATACATTATACACATTTTTAAACCTTAAAGAATTAATCAAACTTTTAAAAATTAGAAAATTATATATTTCACTGTTAAATTCCCAGTGCATAAGCTTGAATTAGAAAATGCTACACCAAAATGTAACCAAGGGGTAAGACCAAGGGGTTATCAATTATTTAGTTGCCATGGCAACAAAAACTCAATCAACATAATACAGTGTATATATTGGATTGGACAATAAAACTGAAACTCCTGGTTTTAGACCATAATAATTCATTAGTATGGTGTAGGGCCTCTTTTTGCGGCCAATATACAGTATATCTTTTATGATTTCATGGGCTGTTGGTTCAGTATGTTAATGTTTGTAGTGGCTTTAGACAATAACCATTATTGCTATTGAATCAACTCAAAATTGACAGTGCCCAAAAAATTTTTATCAGATTGAATCTACCAATTAATTGAATTGAATCAATCCAAATTGATGGTCCACCTACGATTTACAACTCTGGGGAATAAATAAGAAAGACTCTGTATGAGTAAAATTAGTGTGTGTGATTATGGTTAACAAACCAAGCTTCCCTTCTCAGTGCGTCACAATTCCAAGAAACTGGTAGTCTCTGTTTGTGTGGTATCTTGCCAAGTTTGCTGAGTTTGTCGTGCTTCATTTAAATTATTAATACATTTCATTTGAAATGTATTAAGAAAGTCTAAATGGAGGTGAAAAACAAAGTTTCAGAAATGGAACATTTTATAGTGGCATGTATTGGACACTGGCTGTTTTAGTGATTTTACTTTTAATAGGCCAGTCTCGACTAGAAATCAAACATAATAGACCACCCAGGCTTTGCGGCAGACTATTATTAGAAAGCAATCCAAGCACTCTACGGGTTGCTTCAGACATAAAGCAGATGCCAACCTCTCTGTATTGTTTACGTTGTTTGCCATGTAAGTCAAGCACACCTTTTCCTTAGGGATGTTTCTCTCAGTGGGGTTCCATGATCAGTCAACCAGTGTGTAACAAATTAAAGGAAAAATGAACAGAAAGTGCCTTGGACCACTACAGGCCTACATAGCGCTGGAAGTAGAGATACTTGAGACTCCAGTTGGGAATATCTTTCTAATGTGTTCACCTGTGTTGAATTGTTCAGAAAACTTTTATGCCCTGTGCATGGGGCGGAGTCATGCTGGAAGAGTCTACTCCGATCAGAATAGACATGTTTCATCATAGAATAAAGCTAAACAGTCCGAAGAACCTTGTATTGGTATTGTATTGGTGATCATCTCTCTAAGAGGACACAAACTATTGCAGTTTAAAATAAACAATTACCTCCACTATACAACAGTTTTTTAAATTAATGAATTTATTTTTTAGACCTTGGAATTTATATATTTTCTCTAGCAGATCGCATTGTCTTCATTGTTGGCCAGTTTATGTGAGAAAATGATTCCTTGTACTCTCAGTGAGAAAAACTGTTTGATAGATAGTGAAAGATGTGATTACCTGGTCATTCAGTATATTCAGGACATCAGCTGACTTGATTTTATTTTGCTGAGTCTAGACCTGACCAACTGAAGCAACCCCAGATCAGCTTGTAAAGTGGCAACTATGCATGATGGGTGCATCGCGTCTTGTGCTTTCCATCTTTCCATCGTGATACACCCATCACTTTGGAAAAGTGTCGATCTGAACTCCCAAGTTCACATGACCTAAGTCCAATATTTATGCTGCCTAGCAAATTGAAGCCTTTTTTTCTGATTAGTCTCACTAATAAGTGGTTTTCCTAGCGCCACACAGCTGTTTAGTCCCAATCCTGTGAGTTCTGATCACCTGAGTTTTAATCATTATCACTCATGATTTTTTTTTCTGTTCACATTACTTCTCTTCAGCATTGTCCTTACCGGGTTTGATTAATGTGTTGGACAGTTCTTAACCCAATTCCAGTAGCTTCAGTGATCTCCTCACATGCCTGATGCAGGCCAATATTTTGACCTTTCCAGAAACGTTTTTTTTCTACGACAATGGGATATGCCTCCTGTCCTGATTGTTTAAGAAATTAAGCTACTCACTGCATCACTTAGGGCTAAAAACATGTTGCCAGTAGAAACATATTAATCACTGCGGTAATTATCCTATGAAAGGCTGTTAAGTATTTGCTTATTAACATCTGAACTGCCACTTTACCAGTAGGAGTTTCTTTCATAGTTAGATGATTATCACTAAATTAAAACTAAGTAACCCTTTAGGGATAAAACATTCCATTATACTTCCATTACAGGAAAGCAGAAACATATTTAAATCTATTAAATCTAGGAAAGACTATAAATCTAGAGGTTTTTAATGATTGTTAGGGAGGAATGGAGTATTTTATCAGGCAGTTATATGTTTTGAAGATATTGATTTTAAGCCCAAAGTAGATACTACATATGAGTTTTATCTTTTTTAAATGCTTTTTTGGTATAACATTTTACATAGGCTGTATACAGAGGCAAAAATAACATTAAACCATGTTTTCCAAAAAGGTCAGAATTTGACCTCTATCCAGTTGCAGTAATGAAGCATGCAATAAAAGTTTGAGGTTTCGGGCCTTGTTTGTGTATATAGCTCACATATGGGACATATCCCAACATTACGCCTTAACGCACAAAGCCTGAATGCGACGTAATCACACAGACTTAAATGTAACTTCCATGCATGCTGTGCCTCTAATTAATGTCCTTAAGGAATAGTATTTTTTCCTATTGAACCCTCCTCTACACGGATCGTTTTCTGCCTCCGGTACACGCACCACACACACACTGCGCTCTAACCACTGGAGCGTTTCGATTCGAGCAGATCACGAAGCAAGCGGTTTCACTGTCAGGCCAGTGAAGTGGAAAACCATCCTAGATCAAACTGACACTAGCTTGCATCACTGCTAAGATGATTTTAGTTTCTTATTGCGGACCCACTTTTACCTACTAAGGCCACAGTTTTCCATTGGAGACCTGAAACGTATGGTATATTTACATCAGACCCTTATGTAACTCAGTTCAAATAGTTATCTACTTATTATTAAAATGCAAATTTTGTATGTATTTCATTTTATATTTCAATTTTTTTCTTTTTACCCAACTTTCACTGGTTCATTGGTTCATGCCTATAGTGTAACGTCCAGTTTATTTTATTTCTTTGTTTTTATCAACTGCAAGAGCAGACAAACCACAAGGTTTTACTTTCAGGAGCAGAGGAATGTCATTAATTAAACCAGTGACCACTTCCATTACAACACTGCTATTAAAACCAGAACCGCTTCCACATGAGGAAGCTTAAGGTTAGCAATATTCAAGTCACTGGAAAACAAACCTGACCTTGGTCAAAGAGAAGATTCAGGCTTTGTATTTATGATTGTTCAGCATGGTTTAATTTTTGTGTTT
Organism: Clarias macrocephalus; assembly: GCA_011419295.1. Classification (NCBI taxonomy): domain Eukaryota; kingdom Metazoa; phylum Chordata; class Actinopteri; order Siluriformes; family Clariidae; genus Clarias; species Clarias macrocephalus. Next base: position 14,552 of record JAAGKR010001229.1, read on the forward strand.
CAAAGAATGTAATATTAAGTAAGTCTGATCATGGCGTTAAATCAGTTAACGACGTTTTCCCCCAATAATGTAAGACTTAAAATTAAAAGACTAAAATTGAGGCATTATAAGAAGAGATTCAACTGAACATAAAAATCTCATTACAGTTTTGTTCTGAAAAACGATTCAATGAACACCTGGCATGGGTGTGAAAAAAACTGGGAAGGTTATGTATTTACCAGTAGTTTCACCAAAACTAAAAAGTGAAAAATAAATTCTGACTTCAGACCAAAAACTACCATTTATAAAGTACAAATATCTTAAAAAATCGAATATTTTTCCAATTATTGCACAAAGCCTGAGAAGATGCACATGTATTTGTGTACTTCTCTTTCTTTGTTTATAAGTATACTTGACAGTAAATAACCCAGATCCCCAATGAACTTTGAATACACCATGCTTCCGGCAAGTTTTTCTTTGCACTTCTGAAGAAGCATAAACAAGGTTTGTCCCAATGACAACTCTACAGCAATGTCATGTAATTTTAGATACTGTTGTTCAATTTCCACTTAACCACAAACACACACACACACACACACACACACACACACACACACACACACACACACACACACACACACATATATAGCTCAGCTGTATGTCTGACTGGAAAGTGAAAGGTGACGCAACAGAAATGCGAGGTTCTGTATGGAACCCAAACCTCGACCACAGGATATAACCACTATGCAGCTTTTTTTTCCCTCTGTAATGGAAATCAGTAAAGTAACAAGTTCAGCAATTTCTGTTGAGGGAATTTTTGTCAGTGTGGTTAAGTTTGCCCATAATGGAATATTTTTACTAAAAGCCATTGCAGCAAGGAATGCAGCAAGGTAATTATGAATCATATACTGTATGTTTTTTTTTTTGTTTTGTTTTTTAACGCAGAAGCTGTTTCAGATTAACACCAGTACGTATCGCAGCCCGAGAGTCTGCAAATTTCCTAGTGGTCCATAATTCTCTTTTGTCATCAGGTCAGGTCCAAGTGCCTTTTGTTTCTTGTTGTCTGTGCAAGAGAGTCTGGGTGACAGTGAGGGTCAGAGCTGGCTGTTAATATTCATCATGCTGCCCATGGGCGCCAGACAACAGGCCTGACCTCCTCCCACACACTCCTGGCTAAGTACTCCACACTTCCCCATGGCTGATGGCTGCACAATGGCAGGAACCTCGGGCCAGAACAAAGGCTCTTAAAACTCTGACCGATTTCCTGCTCCTGGCAGCTGGAGCAGGAGCTCCCATAAAGGAGTGTATCTGGGGAAAGGGATTGTTTCAGTCTCTCCAAACAATTAACAAGTTGTAAAAAAGCACCCCGACTGACAGAGAGCCGAGTTTTTCCCCAGGGTAGCAAACACATAGTTCTTAGGGGGTAGAAAACACAAAACGTTGAACAAATGAATAAAAACAGTTTTATTTCTTTTCCCTCCTTTTGTCTCTCCATCTTGCACACACTGAAGTTATTAGACTCTGTAGCCGGAAGACGTGTGTATGCTCTAGTCCAAACAGTCTGAGTCGGTTTAACAGTGGAAATTGAAATGGTGGGTTGAATCGTTTCTGCTACAAACAAAAGCTAATGTACAATCAGGACACTACAGCTACGGCTACATGTGGAACATCTGGGCTACTGTTTATGTTTGGTCATTTTGACTGAGTGTTTTAACAGTTTGACATCACATTGCTTGTTAACCTTACTGACACTGAGCTGCTGGGGGCCACAGCGCCACCTACGAACTACTTTTCGTTGATGTTTAACAATTGACAACGTCCAGCATAATCAAATAGTGCTTGAAGCAATCTTTGCACTCAAAGTACAGTTTTATGTCACCTTTGTGCAACACAAAATTACAAGCTTGATGGTTGGACAAGGTTTTAGCATTGAAGCTGAAACTTTTAGAAGCTGATCTGTTTGAGTTGAGTGTTTTCTGGGCAACAGTAGCGGTCATGGGCACTGGCACCACCAAGCCGCCCACGTTGCCCCTTTTAGCCACTCCCCTAACCCTCTACTACTCTGATGTATAAATGAGCTAAATATAAGTTGCTCTGAATAAGTTTGCATGAAAGACGATTAGCGTGGTCTGAGGGTGTACCTGGAGCCGTTACTAAGTGTTTGGATATCTGCAAACAAAACTTTAACTGATACTCTAAGGAAGGTGAAAGTTTCTAACAGAGAATTCTTACTGGTAACGACACATGGATTTATTACTACAAGCCTGAGAGTAAATGGCAGAGTATGGAACAGAAACATCCTCAATCGCCGACCAAGAAAAAGTTTAGAAGTCAACCATCAGCTGGAAAATTTATCAATGCTTACAGATTCTCAAGGGCCAATATTGTAATATTATCAGGGGAAAAAAGTTCAACAAGCAACATTGCTCATTACTGTGAGATACTTATTGAAGAGCTGAAGCCTAAACTACGGATTAAAGACAGAGCACTGCTATCCAAATGTGTCGTGATCTTGCATGACGATGCACGTCCACACACTTCTGCCACCCTGTCAACACTCTGCAAAAACTTTGTTTTAAGGTGCTAAATAGTCCTCCATATAGTCCTTATTTTGCTCCATAAGACTTTCACCTGTTCGGTCCCCTGAAAGCAGCTCTACCAGGATGAAGATTCACTTCTCATGAAGACAGTGGTGCATTTGCGGCTCACAACTCAGCCTGAAACATTTTTAATGAGGGAATATGAAAGTTTTTTGACAGATGGGCAAAGTGTATTTAAAAAAAAAGAGTTTATGTCGGAAATGTATGTTTAAAAAAAGGGATTTTTGATTTTTTTAAAACTAGTCTAGGGTATACATAGGCACAGTAATAGCTTTCTTCTAGTTTGTTAGACTCGTTTTTATTCACATTTACTCATATTAAAGTTTAGATGGTTCATTTTAGCTACACAGATAACTATCATAATTAAATTATATTTATTTATAGGCTTCTGTTACACACACACACACACACACAAAGAAGAGAGAGAGAGAATGAGTGACTCGCGCACCCACTAGGAGGAGTTTTTAACTGCTTGCGCTCGCGCTGTCTCGCTCGCGCTCCAATCTGACGCGCACGCGCCACAGCTCTCGCGCCCTCACTCCCGGCAGTCACTCTTGCAGTCGTGAGCGGTTGCGGCGGTAGCAGCAACAGCAGCGCGTACGCGCGAGGGATGCTCTCGTGGCCGGTGTGCGTGCACAGGAGCGCTCGTGCGTAGAGCTGGCAGGCACAGTGGCTGGGAGGTCGGCTTGCGATTATCCTCCTCAACATCCTCACCCTCAAACAGCTGCCGTTCCGTGTGGCGCGGAAACCGATAGCAACAGCATGGTGGCCAAGGATTACCCGTTTTACCTGGTGGTGAAGAGAACGAACTGTTCGCTCGAGGTGCAGACCGTGAGCAGCGCGAGCAAAGAAGCCGAGGTGGGGTGAAATCGAAATGCACGCGATTTATCAATTGACTTGTAATATATATATATATTGCATGCATTTAGTTTGTTTTTAGTTTGCATTGTGCTCTATAATTGTGCACGTTATTGCATAAATGCGTTCATACCTGAGAAATATTTATACACATAAGCTCTTTAAACCCATGCATCTGATATCTGAAAATATGTCTGATTTTATGGCTGATCCGCATTTTGGGAAATAATTATGTTGAGTTGTAAGCTTTGGTGCTCAGATTTCATACATTGTCTTGTTAAGTTTGTTATGCATCAAATATAGTCTAATACTGACATGGCATTAGGAATCATTTCTGCCTGTTCACTTAAAAGAGCCTGGATGAGCTCAGTCTCTTGCAGATGTTTTTCATGTTTTTTTTTTTCATGTGGGATTGAGGTTTTACAGTGAGCTGGAGTTGAGGGGCCATTCTTAGGTCAGAACTGTTTCAAAGCCACATACTGACCGTGTAGGTTTGTCATAACCTGATCATCTGACATGCTCAGCCTGTGCCATGAACGACTGAGTGATTGATTGACGATGGATTGACGGATTGACTGATTATTGATCAGTCAGCAGATTAGGTTAGCGATATCACCCTGTGTGATAAGGGCTTTCATAAACAAGAGACCGGTCAAAGGAAAAGACACAAGAAACAAAGCCAAGCATTCAAATTAAGCTCTGACTCAGGAGCGCATGTGTGCATGTGTGTGCGCTACTGTGTGTGGATGTGTTTATAGATGAATAGGGCTGGTGAACAGGGCAGTCCCAGCTTACTCACGTCTGTCTGAACATGTGAGTTTGTCGTTAGATCACTTCAGAGTGCGCCGACGGAGGCCTTCACAGGGGGATCACCCTCTGATCAGCGGATCGCTTTACACTAAAGAGCCGGCCTGCCACCAAAGAATGGGTTGTAAACTTTTCAAAGTCAAGCTCTCTGTGTGTGTGTGTGTGTGTGTGTGTGTGTGTGTGTGTGTGTGTGTGTGTGTCTTGCAGTAACATTGATTTCACAGCCCACAGGGTCATCATTTAGTTTAAAGGCTTGAACAACAGCTGAATGAGTGAAAAGGTCATTTGATGAATTGATCCTTCTGATGAAAGATATGAACACAGGGTTTATGTTAACAGGCCCGTGAGTGTATCTGAGATGGCAGCAAAGAGATCAGATTTTCATCATTAGAAAACTAAAAAAAAAAAAAAAAAAGACTCATGCTATATAACTCTTCCATGATATACCGTGGCCTTGTTCAACTACAAAACATTCAACGGCTAATGCATGCCAGCTCCTTGTGTATCTTAAAATTTTATACAGATTCTACTCATGAAGTGACATGGAGTCTCGGTATTTTGAGCAAATCCATTCATGGAACTGATAAACAGAAATTACTTTGAGTTATTTTCATGTTCATTCTGCTACAACCTATATTTTTCTTTCCCTTCAAGCTTAAAAGACAAAATAATACTGCTTCTTAAATTAATAAGAAACCGCAATGCCCGACATGCTGGGAAAAGTTGTCGCTTTGCATCTAGCTCTTCCAATGAACTGACACTGGAGACTCCTTCCTTAAACGCTGAATAAACTTCTCTACACCATCATCAACTACTGCACGATTAAATTTTCTCTGCAAGTCTCCATCCAATCAGATTTATGAATCAGACCTCACTGTGGTGTAAGTGGTGATTAAGAATGCACCTGGGACAGATGCAAAAATATGTTGTGAGTCATAGAGCGGCGCTCTGTACCCGGCTTTGTTGCGTACCACAATGGCAGATCAGCCTCCAATGGATGATGACTGGGCAAAGAGCTGTTCGTGTGTTCAGTTTCCCCGGGTGTTTATCAGACCTTGAAGAATCGGATCTATTCACGTATCACAAGGGAAGCCGCAGAACTCAATAAAGCCCGACTGAAACTTCTGAATAAACAGACTTCCTCATTACTCAGCAATGGAAACTGCTTCACCTATTCATCATTCACTTAAACATGTTGACGTGTTTGCTCTAAATTGTATTTTTCTCATTGTCAGCTGTTGATATATTTTCAGCTCTTGAACATATGTGTAAAAATTTAAGTTTCTTCCCAGTTAATGCCTAATATCAGGTTTGGATCCACCCAGCTGCTGCTATGATTCATCTGTTCCCACACATAACTAAACTCCCTTTTTCAGCAGAAAAAAAAGGCTGGTTTAAAAAAAAAAAAGTCTTCCGCGCATCGAAGCTTTCATGTTAATACCAGCGTTGCCAGACCAAACCTCTCCTGAAAACACACATGGTCGCCCGTCTGTGATCCATATAACCACATGGAATGCTTTCGAACCCCATTTGTGCGCCAAACTCCTGCTTTGTTTGACTTGATGACAAGTTTTTTTGTGGACGCGTTAGTCGAATGCTCTTCAGGACACAAGTCCGGTTTGACCACACGCGCGTTAATACAGGGAGTTCCTTTGGTTTCGGGGAGTTTTATGGTGGGCATTAAAACTCAGGTCAAGGCAGCATTCCACAAGTTTCTTGCTGTGGAAGAGTTACTGTGTGCTCGTAAGAGTATAATCGTCGTGGTGGGTTGTGTCCTTTTTCCCGTTTTGTGGTTGTGGGATCGTTCCGAACTGTTAAGTTTACTGGGAACCTAGAGTGTGGTGCAGGTTTCTTCCTAACTTCAGAACTACTATTTACTACATTCACGCCAGCGTGTGTGACTCTGAGCACGGAAAGACGTCAGCATGGCTGAACCTTCATTTTTTTTTATCCTATCCTAGATAAGTTGTATAGAGACTTTACTAAGTTATAGCCTCTGTTGCGTGTCTATAGCTAGTAATTAGCCTAATAAGCAACATGTTAGCAGAAACAGTAGCGATTGCTACAAGAGACAAATTGCAAAGTGAGTTTTAAAGTCACTTAAGCACTGTAATTTTTTTTTTATAATTAGCGCTAACTTCATGTTTTTCCCCTAAGGAAGAAAACCACCATCTCGTTTTCAGTTGCTTTACAATTCCATGGTTAATTGATTGATTGCGTATTGGCTTGTTCTCCACAGATTCTCTTAACGTTCATTTTAATGTCTTCACAACAGTCCTGTTGTACAGTTGTATGCACACTAGTTAGTGGTTTATATAATTTTTAGGTTGTATAGCTTTTACTATAGTACAATAACAACGAAGACACTGGGAAAGTATACACATACCAGGAAAATGTTAAAACTATTTAAAACTTGTTGATTCTCAATATTATGACTGCTTAAGGCCCAAGGTAGCAAATTAAGGGTCTTATTATGCAATAGTACATTATAATACTATTTAATTAATTACTGTAGATAATGAAGTGATGGAGTACATTTGGTACATATAAACATACCATATATACAGTATATACTATATAGATTTCATTACTGTACTTAAATACATATTTCATGTATTTGTACTTAACTTGGTGGCATGGTGGTGTAGTGATTAGTGCTGTGGCCTCGCACCATGGTCAAGTGTTTGAGTCCCGCCGTGGGTCTGTGTGCATGGTGCTTGGGGGTCATTGATGCTCCCAAGTTGCAAGTGTGTGTGTGTGTGTGTGTGTGTGTGCGCGCATGAAATGGATTGTCACTCTGTTCAGGGTATAAGTCTCCTAGGATAGGCTCCAGGACCCTGTACACAGGATAAACCTGTAAAGAAGGACGAACGGAAATAAAAACTACTTGAGTAGTTTTATTAGATGATACTTTTTACTTTCACTCCACTGAAAGAGTGGGAGATATTTTCATTTAAAAGATTTCTGTGAGCTTAAAGAAGCCCTGTAGATACTTGCGTATGTCTAAGTAAATAAGGTGAGTACTTGTGTACTTTTACTCAGGTAGACAGATAAATGGTGGACTTTTACCTAAATAATATTTGCCATAGGGAAACTCTGCTTTTCCTCAAGTACAGGATTTATGCCCTCTTGTAGAAGGTACCCCCTGCCAGCTTGTTGCTCAGCTCTGCTGCTCTCTGGGAAGGTTTGGCCCAGCAGTAGCTTATTTACTGAGTTTCTGAGTGAAACAAAAAGTTTGAGGAATGAAAAAATGCATTCTCTTGTTAAAGAAATAGTAAAATATAGAACCTTTTAAAGTAAGCGGGAGATTGAAAGGCCAAGTGTGTTTTTGTGGAAATAATTTTAAGAGTAATTAATGTAATCTCATATAAGTTTTGTCACTGATTTAAAGAAAGCTCATCTGGGAAGCTTATCTGGTGTGTGTGTGTGTGTGGCTGGGGTGACACTTAATCACTCAGATGAATTGCTTAACAATGGGGTATCCTAAGTACAGTCTACGCATCGTGTTCTATTTCAGGACTCTTGTTGGTATCTGAGCACTCCCTGTGTCACCCCATTGAAAGAGTGAGTCAGACAGGAAAAAGGATGGGACGTTTCAGATAAGTGGAAAACACCGATTGCAAGACGGTGAAGCACAAGCATGCCCTTTTAAAATTATCAAATGAGCTCTTTTTGTTGAAATTAGTGGAAATTCACAGGAAATGTGAATGCTACACATCTGTTTTTGTGTCACAGTTGAAGTGGTTTCATGGAAAATGCACATAATATGAAATCAAATCAAACTTTATGAAGCATTTTTAAAATAAAATCTATTTGCATGTTCTTTTGCTGCACACATGCTTAAAATCTCTACGCGATTAGATTTTTAAAAATCAGGTTGTAATTATTTTGGCACAATAAGAAAAATAATGGCACAAATGATCATCAAGAGGATGTTTGTCAATACTTATTTAGAACCTCAAAGGTTAGTGAAGAAACCTAAATTACTCACAAATTACATAAATTCTTGTCCATCTTCACATAATCTATAATAAATTGCCGCTTTTTGCAGTTAGATGATTACTCAGGGTGGGAATCACCAGGTACCAATGATCCAGTCTTCCTGTTACATTAGGACGATTATAAGGATCCCTGCGATGACCTTTACCCTGTAAGCATGGAGGTCTATAAGGTGCTGCTCAGAGATGTAATGCCTAGCGCTGCTTGCATTATAACAGGCCTTTCCATGTTACGTGATGTTCATTAATCAGTTGCGTATAAGAAAACAAAGATAGCAGATGTGTGTGAAGACTCTGAGGCTAAAGCAAACAACCCGGTCAGGATTTAATGCTCGGCGTAAGTTACGACTGGACCTGTGTGTGTACGGTGCGGTATATCTTCTGAATACGATGCACAAGGTCATGTTGGCTGCGTATTATAAGTAGCGTGATTTGTATTTTGTATCAGGTGGATATCCGTGTTGGGGTCCATCTTCGTTCTGTTGGGTTGACTGTTTTGCTAAGATGCATGTACATGTACATCTGATGTTTTTGATTCATAAATATTTTCTGTTAATTCACTGTTAAAAAAGGGGTATACAAATAAAATATATCGAATGTTTATTTGAACTGCTAAATTGTCCAAGGTTTCCTCCAAACATCTGTCCAGTTTTTACACAATTATTTTGTTTTTTTATCCTTTTTTTTTGTTGGATTTTTTCCCCGATTTTAGTCGTGTCTAATTCCTCCTCGTCACTAGGGGGCTCCCACATTAAGGCTACTACTACCACTCAGTCAAGAGGGCTGAAGACTATCCACGTTTCCTCTGAACATGTTTCTGCAGTATACAAGATTCACATCGTATAGGTTTGCTAACAAACAATGCAATATTCGAATCAGTTAAAATTTGATTGTACAAAGCGGCAAACTTGTTTTCTTGTATTTCTGCTCCAGTCCAGTAGGTGGCTGTGTTGTATAGCACTAGCCATACCATGAAATCAAAATAAGTGATAGTCTTGCACAAGTATTTGCAGAGATGCGAACAGTTTCCATTTTCTGCAAAAGCTGGTATATTTCAAAGGAATTTTGTCATTTTTCGATCTTTTAATGTTTGTCAATTATTTGCTTACCTAAATGATTCAAAAAGTGTGAATTGATTCTCATTCCAAAACTCAACCAGTGAAAAAAAGATCCGAAAAAAAGATCGATTAAATTGAGTAAGTGCTCTAGTTAAAGTGCTAACAAGATATAGTGATTCATGCTAGCTCAGTACATTGCGACACGGTTTATCTGCATTTCAGTTTCACGTCATCATGTTGCCAAACCTTTAGTAATGAGCTGCTGATTGAAGCTTTAAGTTCAGTTTATTTTGCTGCACTCATGTTTTTTGATTGGATTTTTGATTTTGCAAGTCGTCCAACAAACGATTGTGAGGTCATGAATTCAAATCCCAGCAACAAAGCTGCCATTGCTGGATCCTTGAGCAAGGCTCTTAACCTTCAGCTGCTCAGTATATAATAAATGAAATAAACCAAGTAAGTCGCCCAGAATAAGGACTTCTGCCAAATGCTATAAATATAAATCAGAATGTATGGAAATGTAAGAACAGAATGTCATGTTGCAGTTCAGAAGCCCTGCATGATGATATTGCACGCGCTCCTGATCACAGCTCCTTATTATTATTTTAATATTTTGCTTTTGACAGCAAATGTCGTTAGAAAGAAGTTTTACAGAAATATATATATATATGTGTGTGTGTGTGTATATATACAAAGATAATAAAAAAATAGTTTAGAAATGTATAGCTTTTATCAGTTTTTGTCTAATGAGCAAGCCGGAGACAACAGTCATGAGGGTCTGGCGTAACCGATATCTGTGATCTGCTCTATAAGAGTTAAGCATGCTTGTAATTGTTCATTGGAGCCTTGTGGACATGCAGAGACGATTCTCCTGATCCAAGAGCTGCAGTAATATTGCGCAGTATAACAAAGCAATTTCTAAAACATGATTTCTATAAATAGTTCTGTCACCATGGGTGATATTGTTGCTATGAGAGAGTATAAGTAAGGCGCTGAGGCGTTAATGTAGACACATGTTTGTGTGAGTGAGCGTGCACGTGAGCGAGCGTGTGCGCAAGTGAGGCGAGTGAGTGCAAGCGAGTGCGTACGTGAGTGTGTGAATGAGCGAGTGAGGTCAGTTTAGGGGATTTAGACAAAATAACTTATGATGTAACAAGACATAAATTAGACATAAATTACTTATGATGTAACAAGATAAGTTCATTAATGTTAAACCTCTGATAGTAATGATAGAAAATCAGTCAGTTAACACATTCTGACCGCTGAGAGTGATATGAAATGAATTTGATTAATGAATATAATGTGAAGTTTGTGGTTCTGTGCTTACTGTGTCCCAAAATCAGCGATATGAACAGAATGCGCTGAAACAGGAATGCCTGCCACCTTGAGCAGTGATTTCTGATTGGCGTGATGTGTCTGGAATCTCTTCAGCTTCCTGCACCAAAATCTATCAGGGGTTGATGGCCTCGCTGTGTACCTCAGCGACAGTCGCTCATCTCAGACACTATTTGGGCTAATTAACATCTCGTTTCTTTGAGGATAAAAAATGTTTGAGCATTCGGTGCAGCCGATGGAGTAGCAGGTCTCCATGTAGCGCTGTGAGTGCGTGTGAGTGCGTGTGAGTGCGTGTGAGTGCGTGTGAGTGCGTGTGAGTGCGTGTGAGTGCGTGTGAGTGCGTGTGAGAGAGAATATTTTCTAACTACATCACTCTGTGGGTTTGCAGGAGCCTAGCAACAAGCGGGCAAAGCCTCTGAGTCGAGTCACATCGCTGGCTAACCTCATCCCGCCGGTGAAAGCTGCTCCACTGAAGCGCATCGGACAGACGCTGCAGGTACTGCACGTGTTTATGCATAGTGGACACACTACAAGTACACTACACTAAATGACATTATATGCAAAGAGTTGCTCCAAGTTAGGTTTATGTCCCAGATTTTATAAGATTAGAGTAAGAAACAATATGAGGGGGTGTTCGAGTGAAACTAGCATTTTTGATTGTGCAGTATATACAGTTATGAAAACTTCCTTTATTTCTCTATATAATCCCCTGCTACAATCCCCTGGTGCAATCTTCTGCTATTTCTCTATATACTTCCAATTAGAATTTTCCTCCTATTCTGATAACATATAAGAAGAGAACCGTCCTTTCAGCTCTGCCGTTCTTTGCGGTGTGCGGCTTTATTAAAGGAAGACCTTTAAGCCAGCCAGTGACCCGAGCTCAGGATGGTACTAGGGACTCGTTTTGGAGCTGTGAGGTGGCAACACCACAACTACTGGCTGCAAAACTACAAAACTGCCAAACTACAAATTGCGCCAATTTCAGTTCAAATGTCACTGTTTTGTGTATTCTGTTTTGAATAGTTCTGTGTTGGAAACCTATGGGGAACCAATTATTATTATATAGTGTTTCAGGCCAAAGACTATATCAAATCTTATAATGGAGTCTGACTCATTTTTCACAGTTCTGTGTCTTAACTTGCGGTTAGTCATTTGCAATGTTGGTCTTCACTAGCATTATTGATAAATCATTACATAATTAATAATAATTGTGAGCAGATCTGCTTTTGCATCGAAGCATGACCCCATGTCTGTTCGTCTACTTGTTTGGTTTCCAGGTTTTTTATTGTTATTATTATTGCAAATTAAAATCTTGTTGTTTTTTTATTAATCAAAGATTCTGGCTTGTTTTTTGGAGCTGAGCTGTGTTTGAAGCCCTTGAGCCAGTCTCGTGGTAGCAGCTGTTGCAGTGTGATTGAGTAGGGGCTGCGGAGAAGCTAGGCATGCCACGGCCCATCTGGCTCAGAGAGAGGTGAAGGAGAAAGAGACGGCAGAAGTGGGAAGTGTAGGCCCAGTGCCCGGGACAGGAAATGAGACAGGCCCATGGTTGGTTTAGCCCGTCTGGATGCGGAGAGAGTCTCAGCGTGACCAGGGCGCTTAGAACAGGCAGACGATTCATCACGGGTTTTCCCGTGTTTGCGCTCCGTCTGGCTCCCGCCAGCCCCTCACTCGTGCCATTGTTCTGTGAGGCCGGAGGAAGCGGGCGCCGTGTTTTGATAGACGTTTGTAGCAGACTGGCAAGGAGAGTTAAATTCGAACCAAAACACAGAGAGGCATTTATTCCTTGACTGCACTAGTTGTGAAGTTATTATGGTGCTTGATGCAGCAGTCTGTTTATCAACTAGAAAAGAACATTCAGCCTTGATCTTCATGCTATCTGCCTTTTTATTTATTTATTTATTTATTTTTATACGCGTCAATCTTTGAGAGCTCTGTTGGTGTTTTTTTGTGCAGATTTGTGTTTTTGTGCGCACTGTACTGGCTTCGACTAAGCTCACTGATTTACCCAAGCTGCTAAAAGCTAAAAGAATCCTCCCGGGATTTTGCAAAATGTCAGGCCATGTTCTTTCTGTTGAAGAGGCAGTACATTGGATGTTGTAACACTAATCCCTGTTGATATATTATGCGAAAGGTAGATGTATTTAAGCGAATTCCACATTTTCAGATTTCTCTCTCTCTCTCTCTCTCATTCCACCTGTCCCTGCAGCGCTCCATCAGCTTCCGAAGTGAAAGTAGGACAGAGATCATGCCTCCTCGTCCATGGAGCAGACAGGCACCAGCAGCCAACACTAAGCGCAGAGACAGCAAGCTGTGGAGTGAGACCTTCGATGTAGGACTAGGACAGATGCTGTCCTCTAAAGAGATAAAAAGGCAGGAGGTAAGACAGCTGTATTTGTTCAAAATAGCGTCATGTTCATCAGTGCCGTTTTCTTATAACTATCAGACATGCCGGTTTTAAACATAATCGGATATAAAACGCAGACAAAGCAGAACTGCACAAACCCCACGGTAAACCCTGGAGGCGACCACTGATACCGAGCTCCAGTTCGCTAATCCGCCGTACAAATTATACCCTGCAAGTTCACATGGAGAACACACGGCAGGCTGAAACCGAGCAGTTGTTGAAGTGTGTGGGGGAGGACATCGAGGCTTTCAGAAATTTCTCCTCATTGCTCCCTTGTGTTCCTTGAACTTTTCCATGCATGCAGTAGCCGCTGTTATTTTGGTAGTAAAAATTAGTCCTGGTTGAAACATGGGAGGCCTGTTCATGTCGCCCCCCCCCCCCCTTTTCACGTCCCCCCAATTTCATTCCAGATCAAGTCTCTTCCTTTCTCTGTGTCCGCACAAACATCAAAGCCTCAGGGATGCGGTGTGGATAACAGGGAGCAGCTGTCTGCAGGGGGAAATATTGTGTGTTTCAAAGGTCGAGAGGGTCCTGTGGGGTTTCTTCCCACACTATGTATACAGAAATATACAAAGCAGTCATAAATGTGATTTTATTCCAAAAAGCTTTTGTTTTCCTGAACTTTTTTTCTTATTAATCGTATGATCATACAACTTCTGTGCTGCCTTTTTTAATTCAAAAAGTGAAACAAATTTTTGATTCATTACTCATAAACTGTAATATTTCAAGCCTTTGTTTGTTTTAATTCTAATGATTATAGCTTATAGCCCATGAAAATCAAAAGCCAGGATATTAAAATATTAGATCAATAAAAAGTTAAATAATTTACGATTCAGAAATGACCAGGTTGCTTTAATAGCTGCTTTCAGCTCATCTGTATTGTGTTGGATCGGGCGTTTCTTATTTTCCCTTTTGACAATACCTCATAAATTTAAACTAGGGGTTTTAGGTCAAATGAGTTGGCTGACCAATCAAGCGCAGTAATATCACAGTCAGTGAACCAAGTGGTAGTTTTTGCACTGTGGCCTGGTACTAGGTGCTGCTGGAAAAGGAAATCGGCATATCCATGTTTCTCGTGCGTCTTTTCCTACCACGCTTTTCCCTTCCAGTCAACTTTCCTCTGAAGCAGCCAGCTCTTTCAGCGATGACCTACTGTGACTTAACCACCTTGTGGAGGGTGTCGATGATCGTCCTGTCGGACAACTGTCAAGTCAGCAGTCTTCCCTGTGATTGTGGTTCCGTGAATTGAACCAGACTGAGAGATGAACCCTATTAATAGCAATTTATTCAAATTTAAAATTAAATATTCTATTTTAAGATACTGGGCTTTGGTTTTTCTTAATATTCAAAAAAGGCTTGTAATATTTCAGTGTATGTGTCATTAATATAGAATATAGGAGGGTTTCACTTTTTTGATTTAAATGACAAAAAAAAAACTTTTACAATATATATTCTTTTTGATGCACTATGTACTGTATCATCAACATTATCAAAATTGCTGCTTAAATCATTTGCAAACTTTCTATGCTTTATTTCTGTTCTGAAAACCATTACCCAGCTTGCCTCTCGTTCTTTTTCTCCTTCAGGCCATTTTTGAGCTGTCTCAAGGAGAGCAGGACCTGATTGAAGACCTCAAGCTGGCCAAAAAGGTTAGCTCTGCTTTTCCAATTAGTGGCCTTTTCCTCCTCACTTCATGCACCGTATAAACACCGAGTTAAACCCCCTCTGTGGGAACCTCGGCTCCGGTTACTGCTTAGCTCACAGAGCTGTATTCTCCATAGGGGGGTTGAGGGGGAAGAGTCAGATTCGAGCAAGCACATCTTACATCTTGCATCAAGAGCACACTTACACCTCTAATATACTAGTCTATAAAGACTGAACAGATTTTCTTGTACATTCCATCACATCTTTTTCAGTCGGGTCACATTCGGGGCTCGCACTTTTCCTTAGTGTTCCTCTATGTTTATCTTAAGTACACGGTGACCCTTTTTCTGGGTCATGTTCTTGGCGGTTTTATAATTCCGCCCCAGCGAAGACAGCTCCAGAGTGCTTTTCCAAGTGGACGCTGGCTAATGATCATGTGATGTAATCGCAGGCCTACCACGACCCCATGCTGAAGCTCTGCATTATGACTGAACACGAGCTCAATCAGATATTCGGCACCCTGGATTCTCTCATCCCACTGCACGAAGGTAAGACTCAGGACTTTCACCTAATATAACAGTCATAGCTTCGGGTGTGTTGTGTCTTTTTTTGTACACCCAGCACATTTTAGTCAGCGCTTAGCACTAAACTGGACATAATTCTGCTCTTCCTGTCTGGCTGTGTAGATCTGCTGAGTCGACTCAGAGAAGCCAGGAAACCCGATGGCTCTACAGACCACGTGGGACACATTTTAGTCAACTGGGTAAGATGTTACAGTACATTTTGTGTGGTTTGTGTTCTTTTCTTCCAAAGAAATAAAAGGGGGGGGGGGGGGATGTCGCTAAATCCGACCCACTTGGCTGTAACGCCAGTATTTCTGAGCAAAGTATTAAGAAGGAAAGGGTAAAATGTGTACACACTCTGTACACGAAAGTTATGTCAAATACAAGGAGCCATCAGTCCAGGCAACATTTTAAAAATCTTGTCCAATTTTGTGACTTGTAGCCTTGGCTTCCTGTTTTAGCTGGCATGAGTTGGCACCTGGTATGGTCTTGTGCTCCTGTAGGCCATCTGCTTCAAGGCTGTTGTGCATTCAGATGCTCTTAAGTATACATCATTTGTAACAAGACATTTGTTGCCTTTCTATCAGCTCGAACCAGTCTGGCCATTCTCCTCTGATCTCTTGTATCAACAAGGCATTTTCTGTTAGAAAACTGCCACTCACTGAATATTTTCTCTTTTTCCAACTACTCTGTGTGAACCCTAGAAATGGTTGTGCATGAAAATCCCATTAGATCAGCACTTTTTTGGAAATGGATCAGCTCTGGCACCAACAACCATGCCACGTTCAAAATCACTTTAATTATGTCTTGCATCTCTGTTTTTTAGTCAACTAGTGTGACTAGATGTATATATGTATAAATGATAACTTGCAACTCTTTTAGACATATATGAGCTAATTATGACATTATTTACATCCAAGCACACAGGCCAGATCAGATACTGGCTATTTACCACCCTGATATCAGAAACTGACTGTATTTCTTCTTGGTACCGCCAGTAACTTGGTGTTTCTTGGCTTGGCTTTCGACTGGAGGAGTAGCAACTTCAAGCACTTCAAGCACCGAGTGTATGGGAGGACTACAGTGTGGTGGTTTCTTAGCACTCAGAGATGCTTATTTATTCAGGCTTATCACGCCATCATGAAGAACTCGGAATGCGCTCATAGGTTATACAGTCAGCTTTGTGCGTTCGCTCTGTGTTAAAGCACAGCAGATCCAGAGAGCACTTTAGACCCTACGTCAGTACTCCAGTGTAACGCGATTCTAAAGTTTACATATCATCCAGGTCGTCCAAGCATCACAATCTCCGATGTCCTTTTAACCGGCGACCTAAAAACTTTCTGATAGCGAGCAGTGTGTGGGGTTGAAAGGATGAGAGCTGGGGATGTGGGGGTGGTGAGTGTGGGGGGTGGTTACTGCTTTCAGAGCTCCACTTTATTAATCTCACTCGACAGCTCTGTCCAATGTTGCTATTCAAAGCTTCAGGTCTGTTTGCATTTATGTGTACTAAGGGAAAACATATTGGATTTTTTTTTTTTTTTTTTTTAAGCTGTTGAGCAACAAGCGTCTTTTACGTTCAGTTTTCGAACATGATGCTAGACAGACCTGCCGTGTTTAGCTGGTTTATTTGACTGTTCTCCAATTGCTCCATTAGGAAATGAAACAAGATAGTCTTTAAAAGTAGCCCAAAAAAATATTAGTTTGTCTTGCATTTGGTATAAAACAAAGAGACTGGTTTAATGCATGGGTTGTCTTTATGATCAGCATATAGGAATATTAACAGTGATTGATTGTTGAACATTTATTTATGTATAACTTATCCTACGTGGGACATTTTATGCAAGAAAATAAACCATTCAAAAAGGAAAGAGCCAAAGCTCAAACACATTACTTTAAAGAAATACCTTGTAAAAGCTTTTTCCTGCAGTTGTGATCAAAAATCTACCATGCAATAAATTATCTGGTAGAGAGGTAAGGTCCATTCATGTATCGCGATCCTTTTGTGTGGCAATTCATGTATTGCCATAATGCCTCAAATAATTTTTTATAAATTAATTTGACATTGTTAGACGTTTGCATTTGAGTTGGTAAGATGTTGCAGTTCCTCTATAATCCTACAGATGGCGAGTAAATTACTTGCGGAGGTTTGTTTTGAATTGTAAGAAAATCTGGTGGAAATAATAATAACAGGTAAATTATAAAATCGCGATACTTACAGAATTGCAATACATAACGAATTGGCACCTATTATCGCCTATCCTGATAATACCATATCTTACGGTCCCTGGTAATTGCCATCCCTATTATCTGGTATCTTTGATCCATTTCCATCTTCCATCTTTTCATCCTTAAAGCATGCTTCTGAAATCACACAAAGTTCTATACAGTACGTCTTTATTTAGATATTGTTCCAGGATTCAAAGGTGCTAATTGTCTTGTCTTCTTGGTGTCTACCGGCTGTTGGCATCCACTATGTTGGATTACCACCACCTTCTGGTCTTTATCCCCCTCATCTTCCTTTAAATCCTCGCCAATCTTAAGAAACCCATTAACTACTTTCTTCCTTGTGCTCATTCTCTAAGTTTATTTGGAACACTGTTATTACATCACAAAATATAAGAGCCTATCAGGGTTTAGTATGCAAATCCAGTCAGTAGACCATGCAACATAGAGCAGTTTATTAGATAATGGGCATGAAGCGTTTAGGGTTGGTGGCTTTCATTCCTAAAATTTGGATTGCTTGATGATTAAAAGTTTTTGCGCCCCTTGTCATGTTCCTTTTTATATATTGCATGACTTCGTGTTATGTCGTGTCTTTTTACCCTGTTGCTTTGTGCTTCCTTTCCACATATTTATTTTTTATATAACCTTTTCCCAGCCTAGGCTTCAGTTTATGATTTGTTCGTGTCGTGCATTTCTTTCATCACTTGTTTGTAAAGGTATTTGATTCTGTCCTGCACGGCTGTCCTTTCCTGTTTACTCCTAAAAGAGAACAATACATGCCAGACAAGGACGGTATAAAGAATGTAGCTGTTACCTCAGACGATTTCCTTCAAGCCTCATCTGTCCGAGAAGGGTTTCCACAGCAGGACTGGGAAAATCCATCAAGTGCATATTGCCTAACCGTGTAAACATTTCTCAATGCTGCTTCATCTCAGAAGAAGCTTTTACTTTCTCACACACGCAGGGTGGCCTCAGTCAAGAGCAGTGATTCTTTTCCCGCTTGTTTAGTGGAATTTTATATTGTTTAGTACACTTCCAATAGATCGATTATGTGTGTATCGTGTGTGTGTATTATATAAAGAAGGAATAAATTACTTCTGTAATTATTCTTCTATTATTGGAAAATAAGAAATAGCAAAGAACATATGTGTCATGCATCCA
Source organism: Clarias macrocephalus (assembly GCA_011419295.1). Classification (NCBI taxonomy): domain Eukaryota; kingdom Metazoa; phylum Chordata; class Actinopteri; order Siluriformes; family Clariidae; genus Clarias; species Clarias macrocephalus. Next base: position 33,182 of record JAAGKR010001229.1, read on the forward strand.
GCCAGAGATGACCATGTGTACAAATTACAGTTTGCAAGGATTGATGTGATATTGATCCACCTGTTAATCCATCCCTTACAATTGTTGAAATGCCTTTTTCATTTTTTTTCTCTTCACTGCGTCCTTTTACCTGCTGTAGGAATGCACAGCTGCTCCCATAACTCTGACTGATTACAAGTCAGCTGAAGGCATTTCTTTGAGTGCCGCTCTCTGGTTATTATCTCATCACACTGGTGTGGTAGCATTTTTTTCCGAACTTTGTAGGAGACAGGTCTGGGCTTATAGAGAAGACAGGAGAGGAGAGGAAAGGTGCAGCTGCAAGGTCTGCTTTAATACTCAAGCTTAGCCAAAGGCTAGTTATCTAACCCGCACATGTTTTTCGGGCTCTCGGTTTCCACTCCAGACGGATGGCATGAAGACAAAAAAAATTGTTTTTGTCTTTTTAAACTTTGCACCCGCCTTGATCTCTGGAACGATAAACAAACCACCACAATTTGAAAGCTATGAACATGCAATGCCTTGAATAACTGCAAATCAAATTACATCCACGAACGCTCTTTAGAAGCGACAGATGCTACTAGCTGGCTTTTTTTTTTTTCTGGAAAACCTGGCTTTATTACTTTACCCACTTAATTTTTTTTTCTCCTATCCAGCTGCCCTGTCTGGACTCCTACAACAGCTACTGCAGTAACCAGGTGGCAGCAAAAGCGTTACTGGACCATAAAAAGCAGGACCACCGGGTACACGACTTCCTGCAGCGCTGTTTGGAGTCGCCCTTCAGTCGCAAGTTGGACCTGTGGAACTTTCTGGACATCCCGCGCAGCAGGCTTGTCAAATATCCACTGCTGCTGCGTGAGATTCTCAAACACACACCTAACGACCACCCGGACCGGCAGCATCTGGACGAGGCTGTAAGTAGAAACAGTCCGCATGGAAAATGAGTAAATGTCAAACTGTTAAGTTCATAAGTGGAAATGCCTCTGTTTGACATTCTTTTTTTAATTGAACCCACAGTTTTTCATTGCAAATGACATGAATTAGGAAATGTATAGGGAAGAACAAATCGCATATACATGTGTAAGAATTTCCAATTACATGTAAAAGGTCACAGGAGGCCTGGAAGCTATCCCTGGGAATTTAAAGCACTAAGAGGTGTATACCCTGAACAGGGTGCCAGTCCATCTCACGGCACACACACTGACACACACACTATGAGCAGGTTTGACACACCAATTTGCCCAATCTCGGTACCTTTGGACTGTGAGAGGAAATCCTTTTATTTATTTTTTTAACATCTGAATGTTTTTCCTCCTGTGTTTATTCCATGGCTCTTTTATAGACATTATCTAAACCAAAGTGTTTTCCTTCTCAGATCAACATGATCCAGAGCATCGTGGCCGAGATCAACATCAAGACAGGCGAGTCGGAGTGCCACTATTACAAAGAGCGTCTGCTCTACCTGGAGGAGAGCCAGAGAGACCTGCTGATCGACAGCTCTCGCATTCTCAGCTGCCACGGAGAGCTAAAGAACAACAGAGGAGCCGTGAGTGTTGTAGACCAACTCACAGACCATGCATTCACTTGTCCATTGCATCCTGACAAGATTTGTTCATTTTCAGTTGCTGTATCAGAGTTAATCATTTTGAGTCACGCTTTTCTGAAGGTCATGGACTCCTTAGTGTTAGATAGTTAGTGTTGGGGGAGGGGGGGGGAGTTTTTGATGAAGAGTGACGACCACAAAGATAATCTGTTAATAAAATTTGATCACATGAGGGGCGTTCGAATCATACCAGGATTTGTGATGAAATTTATTGTGAATGAATGTGTAAAACCAATTGTTATGAGACGGCTGTGTATAATGATCCCGACCGAGGTGGATCAGTGCCCACTGCAGTCATTCCAATGGACATTCAGAGAGTGCGACATCTGATCCTGAGATGCATCTGTCTGGGTGAACTGTACACACAATCATTCGCCAACTTCACTTGCACGTTACAGGAACTCGGCTGGCAGTTATTGCGACATCCCCTGCGACAGCTTTTACCTCGCTCCAAGCCATTTCCATATGTTTGGGCCATTAAAGGAGTTCTTGGGAGGCCAGCGTTTCAGACATGAAACAGACTCTGGTATACTGAGAGAACTTTCTACCTTGATGGTATCAAAGCACTAGTGCATTAGTGTAGCAGGGAATTTTATAGGGGAATAAAAGGAGCTGTTACTCCCATAGCTGTGTTCTGTTATTCTGCACGATCAAAAGTCCTGGTTTGACTTGAACACCTCTTGTTGTTTGGCTTCTTCATTTATAAAACATAATTAAGTGTGTAATTGGCTACCCTTATATATTGGATGCTAATTACTCTGGTGGAGTAAATAATGAACACCAATTTGTTGTAGTCTCTTTTGTAGACATTTACCTATTTTGAACATCGTTTGATTTCAGTATTGAGTCATTAGTTTGGTTATTACCCTGCAGAACATATCCCAGGCTCGTGGGAGATCTCGCCTTCGCTTACTATGTAATCGAAGTAGAATTGTTTACTTTCTTTACATGCTAATTGGAAGCCCCTGTTTCAGGCCGTCACGTGTCGCTCATCTCGTTTCTGCTTTACGTTTGATCCGAAGGCTTTCTTTTCTTTTCCAATAAGAGACTTCCATCGTAATTGTGTCCGCTCAGAAAAAAAATAAGAGGGCAGTGCTGTGGAAACACGCTAATCACAGGAAAACATAAAGCCCCAAAAGGCCATTAATCAAAATGCGGTCAAGGAACAGACACGGCGGTTTTGCCTTTCATGTAGAGAAACTTGACTGGGTTTTAAACAATGACCCAGTAAAGTACGAACAGCATACAGGAAGGAAAACGGCTCGGTACACTGTTTTATTTTAATCTGCTTGGGTCAGAATGTTCTTTCCAGGTCCAGCTCTAATACTATTTAAGAAATGCTTTAAAATATGTGATAATTTAAGAACGCGTCCATCGCACAGCAGTGATGCTAAGGTTGTACAAGGTAGAAGTCAAGTCAATTCCTCTGAACCCCCTGCTGTAAGTCAGAGCCAGCATGCATATCAGTTTCCATCATCTAAACACACTCACGCGTACACACCCGCACGCACACACACACACACACACACACACGTCTACTTCCTTTCATGGTCAAGCGTCATATTCGGCCCGTATTACACTCATGCTTGTGGGATCAAAATGGACCAAAATAGCATGCAGAGTATTTATCGAAATGGAAATATTGACAGTGGACAAATTCACCTCTGGGCTCTGCATTGCTTTCATGATAACTCAGGGGTTTCGTAATTTCCACAGACACAACCCTGAAATATTTATTAAACAGACTTCCGTGAAGCTAGCCTCAGACATACACACATGCATTATCCTCTTCTAGGGATTATTTAAAGTATGTTAAGTAGCTCAGCTAATCGCAAGGCACTTTCGTTGGTGGGAAAATATCAAGCGAAACATTTGTAATACTCCATTCGCTGCTTTTCCATCTAACTTTGTCTGGTCATTAGCATTTCCATGATGTTGACATTTTTCCTAATATGAGGAGAACAAGTACAGCGAGATTGACTTGCACGTCAGTAACAGTCCTTACTTTCTTTCTTTCTTCATGCAGAAGCTCCACGTGTTCCTGTTCCAGGACGTCCTGGTGATCACGCGGGCCATCACGCATAACGAGCAGCTCTGCTATCAGCTCTACCGGCAGCCCATCCCGGTGCGGGACCTTGAGTGGGAGGACCTGCAGGATGGCGAGATCCGTCTAGGCGGATCAATCAGGGGGGCGTTCAGCAACACTGAGAGGAGTGAGTTACATAGTTAATGATGCCAGGTCACTAGGACAACAGTGATTTATTAGATGTTATTAAAAACGAGCCCTCACTGTATAACAAAAAAAAAATCCATGGAATTAGTAGGATCTGAGCCAGCTTCTCATAGCCGTAGTTCTGGGAGGTGGAGTGTATTTCAGCAGTTGTTCATCGTTGTTAGGCTTAGTGTTAGGGATTAGCGCTCATAAAAGAAGTTGGGTCAGATCTAGTGCTACCTCCTGAACTTCTGGTTTAGCCCTGAGGTCTTTTAGGTTCTCAAATGACTACCATGTGATATTAAAATAATTTTTTTTTAAATATACTGTACTGTGCAAAAGTCATGAGCCACATATTTTGCTTCCAAAGAGCTAGGCTTTCTTGTATTCTTTTTAATGTAATCTTGAGGAGCACTTCTCTAGGCTTCCTGAAGGACTTTTTGGATCTCATTTTTGGCAAGGTTTTTGTCAGTCCAGTCCCTGTATCTGACTAGTTTCAAATGAATGATTTTTGTTTGTTAATCGTCACAGTGACCTATGAATCATTTAAGCATAAAACACCTTCTAGAAGTAGTAGACAAACCTTTTTCATAGATTTTCCAAAGTGTGCACAACAATCACATCAACGAAAAGAAAAAAAAAAGGGTACTAGTGTTTGGAATGAATCTGTCTTCAAAATATGAAAGGAATGGTCTACAGACTTTTAAAAAATCTTTTAACGGAGACTTGTGTTGAATATTTGAGTTTCTCCAACTTAAAGCATCTAACTTGAAGGCATGAACCAGTGAGAAACAGGTGCAAGTGATGACAAATGATCCGGCTGATGATTAGTGTACTGGTGACACTGAATGCTGAGTAGTTGGAACAGACAAAAGGGGGAAATTAGCTTGCTGCTGCGGTTGTTGCATAAACAACCAAATTATATATTGTATCTTTAGCCGCTTGTCACAGTACAACATTTGTTCCTATTTCTAGGAATATAATATTAATTTAATATAAAGAAATGAGGGGGTCAAGATGTTACTTAAACCTTCAGTAGAATGCAAGTCATATATAACATGATAACTATATCATCTATCTGTCCTCATATGACTGTTGCATATGATTCTTTTGCCAAATGTTTCCATATTTAAAGACATTAAGTTCATACTTATCAGGTGAGAATAAAAAGAAAACATTAAGTACAACAGTAGAGTCTCATAAGGTTAAAGTGATGGTTTTCTTCAGACTCCATTATAACAAACACTTCTGTTTCTTCCTTCACCAGCCAAGAACTTTTTCCGGGTGACGTTTCAGAGCGGAGGTCAGCTCCAGTCCCACTGCTTTCAAGCCAGCGACACTTTCAACAAGCAACAGTGGCTGAACTGCATACGGCAGGCAAAAGTAGCGACCGGCTCTCAGCCTTCCCAGCTCTCAGCTCCCGCTCAGGACAAAACCGAGGAGCGCATGGACCAAACCGACAGCGACTCCTCAGACTGTAGCATGGACACAAGCGGTCCCATTGCTGAGGTTGGAACGCAACTGATGGAGCACACGCACGTGTGAACGCCGCACTGATGCCGTAACGTGCCCGGTCACCCGCAGTCATCTCCACTCACCAAGCCAACCTGTACAGTATTGTCATGGAGCAGCCGTCTGTACTAGCCACAGAGTAGAGAGAGCACTACATTTTCCACCACTACTTTAATTTTCATGTCTCTTTCTATCGTCAGTGGCGCACTCTGTCGCACTTCCAACTGTGAAACTGTATCAGGTTTCCCTGTCGTCTGAACAGGACTCGGAAGAGGTGAAGGGGACTCGCCGAGTTCATCATTCCTCGTAACGAGAACGAAAAGCAGCCCTCTGAGGAGATAACAGATTCCATACTAATTGATGGTGTATTATATTTATGTACGTGTACTGTGTTATGTCTGCAGTAGCCACCCAGACAAAACGACCAGAGGAATGTTTTTACGACAATCAAGAAGCAGAGTTTTGGTGGTTTACAGTGTTTTAAAGCCTATACTGAGGTTTCTACACTTATTCGAGGCAAATCAAGTTCTCGAGGTCATAAAAGCAAGACAGGAGGAGAACAAAGCCAAAAGCATGCAGCTCGGTGATGAGCGTGTTTCTACACGTCTCGTTTATGTGTCTATCTTGACAGATAAACGTGTGTTGTATAGAAAAGCAGTTGATATGTTAATTCACTAAAAGCTGTAGCGATCATGCTGTTCCCCACAAAGACCAGGGTTAATTAGATAAGCTGTGTCCCACCAGACAATGGAGATTTAAAGCACTTTGATTGATAATTAAAAAATCTTGGCCTTCTTGGCATTAAAAAAAAAAATCAGGTAACCATATAATTAAAAAAGAGAGAAACTGTAGCCGACGCTCTCACTTGGTGTAAAGTCGTTATCACTTGTGCCATGCACCTCCGCATAACTTGTGTCTTTTCCCAAGTGTAGTGTGTATATGTATTTTGGTGTGCGTGTGTGTGGTGTGATGTGCGTGTGTGTGGTGTGATGTGCGTGTGTGTGGTGTGATGTGCGTGCGTGCGTATGTGATGTGCGTGCGTGTGTGATGTGCGTGCGTGTGTGATGTGCGTGTGATGTGTGATGTGCAATGTGTGTGTGATGTGCGATCTGTGTGAAAAGCATTGCCAAAAGGTGTTTTAACCCTGTGTGAGTTGACCTGTGGGCTCTCGTCGTCTTGAGGAATCGGCATCGCCACTATAGAAATTATTTCAAATACAGTATAATGTTTTTAACGATTTATTTTATTTTATTTTAACTCCCCCTCCCCCTTTTTTTTTCAAAGAAATGTATTAAAATTTATGCAGTAGTGTTTATTTATAGCTAACTTTTCACTTGACCTAACTATGCTGTTCTTTTATTTTAAGTGCTCATAGAAGAGGAACAGTGTTACTGCAGGTGAGCGAAATGGAGTTTATACAGAAAGACTGGATTCAAGGATGTAGTTTGAGGCAATGGAAGCAAAGCCATATGCAGGGATGTGTGATCATGTGATGAGTAAAGTTATCACGGTATATGTGTATACTGATGGAAAGCTGGAAAGTGTGTCATGAGTATCAAATAAATGAGTTGAAACACTTTGGTTTCTTTCTTCTGACTTTAAGTCTTTATGGAACATGATCTTTATCACCTGATTCAGATCTAGAGACTAAACACTTTCAGGTGTGCTGTTATTGGAAAATGGGTAGCGTGAGCTTTATTTTTTTTAATAACAGCATGTCCCAGAGCGGTTTAATATTTTTATACCAAGAAATTACTATTTTAATAATTAAAGGTGACTTATTGTACCCCTTTTGAACACGTTAACACAAGTCTTCCACTCAGATCATGCCTTCTGGTTTCCCTGATATTCATGTTGTTGCGCTAATCCACCATGTCCTTATGCGCATTTTGAAAAAGTGCATTTTCTAGCCAGTTCGAATGCAGAAAATTGGTCTTTACTGGAAACAGTGACAGAGCCAGAGCAGGGGACATGCAAAATATATATATATTTTTTCCCTTTACTAGAATGACTTCATGCCAGGTGGGAAATGATCAAAAAAAAATTTTTTTTCCTTTAATTAAAAAACAACATGTAATCAATTTTTCAACCTTCACTGTTATGTTGTCTAGATAGGTCCCATCATAGAACCCAAGTTGTATTCATGTCCCCCTCCCCCCCCCCCCCTTTTTTTATCTTGAAAATCCTATTTGTCAAGAAACCATAAAGCACCCCTTCCTGAAACGTTTGCATGTCCAAAAAATGTTTTACATCTTCATCTTTATTACAAAGCACCGACACTCCTTCCAAAAAATATGAAATTAATATCTCGGGCAAGTTCATGATAAAAGAAAGAGAAAGCTAAAAACAATCAGAAGAGCGGGAGCAAAAAGTATGATCAGATGGAGATGGATGACACATACAACAGCATGTGGTAAGGACCACAGTTCGGTTTATATCATACAGCTGGATCTGTAATGACGAATGTTTTTGTGTTGACATCATATGCGGGAAATAAGTCTCATGCTTTGCTTATCCTGTGTGTATAAGCCACTCAAAATTCAAATGTGGGGGCTAATTTCTAAATCACACGGGGTCCCCAGACAATAGTAATCCCGCTCGAATATGACGTAATAAATAGGCTGGTTCTTTGAGAGAATCACTTCTTCTTTGAGCATTTTTGTGCATTTAGTGTAACATCACCACCTACTGGACAGATGTGTGGAATGGCAGCAAAGTTCCCGCCTTGTTTGATTTATGACGTTTAAACACAAGTTATACCATTTCAGAGTTTATTAGATACTTTTATTAGTTTTAATACTCAAGAAATTGAGAGAATAAGACACCCATGTTGAATTGAATCAAATAGCAATGAAAATCTCAATGTCCACGTGTCAAATTGAATTGTCTGGCTATATGTTCACAGCTCTACATTCAAAGTCACTCCTAAGCAATGTGACATAACATCAGCATTTTTCTTGCTAGCTTTATTTGTTTAGGAAAGTAATCACACACACACACACACACACACCCTTCTTTGTCCTCCGCAGTTTGACACAATCAGATGTTAATTGTGGACAAGAAAAACTTACATAAGACATAAGTTCAGCTCGTTTTACACGAAAACGATCTCACTCCTCGAAAGGTTCTTGCTATTAAAAGAAAAACCTGGTTTAAAAAAAGGTGGAACCTCAGAAATGTGTCACTGTTAATTAGCTGCTAAATAATGTATGAACAGAAATGTTCCTCCTTCTGGTGCCCTGGCAACAGCTAAATATTTAAAAAATGAACTAATCATTATCCAGGTAAGACCTTAAACCAGAACAGTCATACGTGTACAGTGCGTCTTAGGAATTTCAATTCGCCTGATGTTTACAGTTTGCAATCCATCTTACATTTTTGTAATACACTTTGCATAAATACTTTGTCTTGAAAATTGACCCCCCCCCCAAAAAAAAAAAACATTTCTAAAGCCCTAGTACTGTACATCAACCACCTTCCATCATATCAACAACTCAACAGAGTGTTTGTCCTTTATTAAATGACCTAAATGGTTTGAATCTTATGATGGCACGTAAAATATAGGAAGCAAACTCGCCATGGAAGACCATGCGAATGAGCTGTTACTATGGAAACGGTGCCCATTTACAACCAGTGCATTCATTTAAAAATGAATTGAGTCATCTTTCAGAGTTCAGGAGCACTGTGGTATGAGCCGATTTGTCCCAGCGTTATTATCTTTGTCATTGTGCCTTTATGCTTAATGCAAATCAGCACTTTGTAAAGAGTCATTTTCTTCGTGCTCAGGTTCATTGTATGTAAGATATACAGTAGAAACAAATCATTGGTACATAATCATGAAATTTACATTAATTTTGTAGTTTAGTTAAGGATGCAGTCTAAAGTTCTTTATAGCAGAATTTGGGATTACTTTCGTATTTTCTTGTACACCTCGGACTAGAGCCGTTATGAAGGCGATAACAACCACTCACTCATCATCTATGCCACTTAATTCTGTATTCAGGGTCACGGGGGCCTGGAGCCTATCCCAGGAGACTTAGAACACAAGGTGGAGTACACCCTGGACAGGGTGCCAATCCATCACAGGGCACACACACATACACACACTCATTCACACACTACGGGCAATTTTGGGAACGCCAATTAACGTAATCTACATGTCTTTGGACTGTGGGAGGAAACCCACCACGCAGAACATGCACACTCCATGCACACAGAGACGGGAATCGAGCCTGGCCGGGAATCGAACCCGGACCCTGGAGGTACAAGTCGACAGTGCTAACCACTACACCAGGGACAACCATTACATACATTACACATACAAACTGTTCAGTCATAACATTATGACCCCTGACAGATGAGGTGAATAACTCTGATCACCTATATACCAACAAACTGGTAACAAGATCGTGAGCACCCATGTTCACAGGGACCCGATGATAACTTCAGCCCATCCGAAGAAAAGCCACTGCAGCACAAATCGCAAAAAAAAAAAGTCAATGCTGGCCAGGAAAAGGAATGGATCTGAACAATCTGTGCATCACTGTCTGCTGCGCATGGGGCTTAACACGGCAAGAGTACAAAGTTGTTGATCCAGCCATCAAACTGCTTCTTGTGCTGCTAATGCACGAGGCACCAAACACGTTACACCAAGACTGTGTCATTCCAGCTATTACTATAACTCGTGTAATATCTTCTTATCTCGGACAATCATGTTTGCACTTTTTTGCACTCTACTGTTCGCACCAAGATCCAGGTCCCACTTCACACACAGTCCATTGTATATATTGTTATATTTGTTTTCGATTTCGATTTTAGTGCAATTATTCTTTAGTTTATTCTTGTGTTGATTATTGCTGCTGGTCTCTCAGAGCTACCAAACAAATTTCGTTGTACTACAATGCCATACTACAAAGTCTCTTTGTCTTTAAAAGACTTATTGTATGCACCTGATCCATGGGGGCCGCACCCGACAACCCACAGCACCCAAAGGATCCACCGCTAATATCCTGGTGCCAGACACCACGCCGGAGCCCTAGAAGCCCTGCGGAGCCACAGTGGCACATGGGTAGCCTTCACAATAGTGGGCGTCATGTTTTGTAGTATTGCACTCGATCTGCAGTGTTCAATGTGAAACACATCATCTGTGTGTTTGTACGTTTTATGTTCTACACAGAAATGAATCAATTCTATCTAATGGTTGAACGACTTATTACCATAGTGGACTAAGCTTTTGTTGCCCTCTTGTGGCCAGGTACATGTGTGCATAATGTCATGAGGTTGAAAATCCTGCGATAACTCATTTGCTGAAATAATACTGTTGTTTATAAGTATTCAGACTTTATCTCTAAAGTAAAGATGTTGTATATATAAAGCATATATACAACTCGGAGTGCGAGGCTGGGATGGGAAAGGGGATGTTTGTTGTTAAGGAGGATGCAGAGTTTGCAAACTGCTCTATGTTAATTCTTGCACGTCTGCTTGCTAATGAACATGTTAGTCTGCTATAAAAGGAAGGAAGTAACTAGAAGGGAGTTTGCATCAGACTTCATTGTTTGTCTGGTGTGTGTGTGTGTGTGTGTGTGTGTGTGTGTGAGTGTGTGTGTGTGTGTGTGTGTGTGTGTGTGTGTGTGTGTGTGTGTGTGTGTTAGAAGTTAATTAGTGCCACAGGGAACAATTTTGTAAAGGCCAGCCTCAGTAGGGTAAGGTCTTTGTCAACACTATTTGTTCAGCTGCTGTTAAAAATAAATCTAAGTGAGCTGATGAAGAGTGTATGAGCTGATGACATGCAGTGTATGAAGCCGCTCCTGTAACACACCTAATGGAATATTTCCTTTCAACAAAATACTGATACTGAGAGATTATCTGATGTATCTGATATCGCACAGCTCTTCCTAGCGCACTTCAACCTCTCTCGCTCAGGTGACCTTGATCATAAAAAGGCCTCTGGGAAATCTTTTGTGGCTATGAAGCAATCAGAATCAACATGAGGAAAAAAAACATATGGCGCTACTGCTCCTCTGAGCTCCTCCTGACTGCCAGGTTCGTCCCCATGAGGAGACAGAGCTCTCAGGAGAGGAGCTCAGATACACACCCAGCAGAACCATTGTGTTCACTTACCTGTGTTTTTGCTATTATTATTATTATTATTATTATTATTATTATTATTATTGTTATTATTATTATTATTATTATTATTATTGATGCTAAATAAAATGCTTACTTATCATTATATTTATAAAGTGCTTTAGAGAGAAATGATAAGTAATACTATTACAAAAAATATTATTATTACTATTATTTACATTGTTCATTTAGACATGTTTTCTCACATATTTCATATTTATTTCTCTATTTTTTATTTTGTAAAGCTGATTTAAAACAATGACCATTGTTAAACGCGCTATATTAAATAAAAAGTAATTTAATTAACTTTAATCAAATTCTTCTTCTTCTTCTTCCTCTTCTTATTTAGGGCCCAAGCACTATGACATCAGCCCTATGTCATCATACTGTGTGATTAGGGCCCAAGCACTATGACATCATACTGTGTGATTAGGGCCCAAGCACTATGACATCATACTGTGTGATTAGGGCCCAAGCACTATGACATCATAGTCTGTGATTAGGGCCCAAGCACTATGAATTCTTCACCCCCCCCCACCCCCCACCATTTTGGACTTCATGGGGGACTTAACATAAACAAATGAAAAAACTAATGAAAATTGGCAGATAGGTTGGAATCTGCAGCCGTTAGGATGCCTAAGAGTCTTTGCACACTTGCACATATGCACTTGAAATCCGGACCACATTTAAAGCTCATTTAGCTGAACAACGTTTGCGCTGCATGTCATGGGCTCAATTCAACATGAAGTGAGTTATTTTAGTTCATTTGCAAAATGCACCCATTAGAGTTTGATACACACTTCCTAGGGAATGTACTGTATACGATTGCCACCAAACTGGGCCTACATCGAGCATGCAACATTGTAGAGGGATTCTCTATCAGATCTCTAACAGGTCAACCATGACGATGCCTTAAACTTATGCCAGAAAGTGGTTAATAACTTTCTATGTGGCATTACACTGAATGACATCACATTGAATGACATCACTTTGAGTAACATCATAGTGTAATGCTTCTTTTTTTTCAGCATCTGTGACCTTTTTGGAGGTATTAACATAAAATTCCCCCTATTCTACACACATACACATCACAGGTGTTAACACACACACACTCACGCACGCATGCACAAACAGACTCATACATCACACACATACACACACACACACCACAAATATTAACACTCACATCTCTCTCTCACACACATGCACATACACATCACAAATGTAAACGCACAGACACCACAGCCGTCTCACACACACACACCCAAACAAAAACACTAACGCACTAAACAACTTCTTAGGGTCCAAGCTGACATCAGCCCTATATAGTGTGTGAAGTGTGCAAGTTATGTGGTGCACCCAGGCGATGATGGCTTTTTGGAGGTCCTAACATGCTCAGAAAACACATTGGTTGTGCGGTGCACCCGGGAGGTGATGGTGAAAGCACTATAGGGTGCGCATTGTTGTTGTGTTTACATTGCATTAGATAGCACTTATATCAAACATGCAACAAATTGTCTCAGACATTACAAAACAAAACACATATTTACATCACACATTTTTCATTATTCAAATAATTAAAAAAATATGTATTAACATTGATTTACTCTTATTCTTATTATTTAGTTTTCTTTCATAAAAAGTTTGTTCAGTTTAAAAAAGAAAATAAAAACTTTATAAAATGTTAAAATACATTATGATAATTATAAATTTTGTTTCCTACTTGTACTTTTTTGTAAACAGTAATTATATGATACATATTATTATTATTATTATTATTATTATTATTATTATCTGCAATTGATTGGCACCTCTTGACCGAAGTCTCTTGTAAATGCTCAAGGCCCCCTGCAGCCCTATATACAGAGCAAAGCGATATAGAAGTGAGATTATTATTAATATTATTATTATTGTTGTTGTTGTTATTAAGATTTTGTTGTATTCTTACAATCAAGTGATATAAAATATGTCCATCATATACTATAGTTATATTCATATAATTATGTGTTTTTGTTTATATTATGCATTTTTAAAAAAGTTTTTTTTTAAATAAAAGCTTTTAGAACAAAATCTGAATATACATGCCATGCTGTATTTTAGGTCTGAGCATCAAACTCTGAAAACAGGCTACTTTAAAGTTAAATACTAAAATACAACATATAATTTAAAAACTAAATGTGAGATGTTAAATTCGAAGTGTATATATTTGGCATGTACATAGACAGGATTTATGCCTACAGTAAACAATTAAACATGCATAAGACAACAGAACAATCAGGGAGTGACCATACTAAACTATATATATATAGACCACTTTAATACAAATTTTTATATATACATGAAAGTTGTAATATTGTCATTTTAAATCAAATTTTGTAAAATGATGGGAACTTGTTAATAATGATATTCACAGCAGGCGTGTGCTTATTGTTGTCTGTGTATTATATGCAGCAGCACTGGCCAACCACCAGGGGGCGGTTAGGTCCCCTCGCGTGACGTCATCTAACAGCAACGCTATGGCGGGCGCGTGTTGAGAGAATGCGGGAGAATCGTATGTTTGTTCCGCGGGTAGACACGTTGGAGCGGTGCAGCACACACAGATGACCACAGACCGAATGCCCGAGATAGAGAAGTAGCCTCGCTATGGAGTGTCACGGTGGCAGAGCCGCAGACCGAGCGCTGGCTCGCGCCGGAAACCCGCACGAGCTGTCGCGCGCCGCGAACGCGCCGAGTCAAGATGGCGAACCCAGATCATCCGAGTGCGAGGAGGAAGAAGAGCCAGCGGCGGAATGTCGGGACGCGACGAGCGGTAAAGGCTCGGACACGAAGCGCGGGTCCTCGTATACGGCTCACAGACTGGCCGAGGAGCCGCCGCGGCTCAATTTTCACATCCCGAGGAGGAACAAAGAAAAGAGAGGTGCTTTTCATTTCGCCGTTTTGTTCACGGGGTTTGTTGCCATTTTCCCCCCCTTTGGAACTTAATTTTTTTTTTAAACAAACATGGAGGCTGTCACGTGGGGGTTAGGTTAGAAAGAGCGACTGTGACGCGATGTGACGTAGTGACGTGAATTAACTCGCTATTTCGCTCTATAGCGTAGGTGTAACTCATCCAGGTGTGTGGATTACGGTCACACGGGTTGCTATGGCACTCATTTTACCTTAGACATCTGTTAGATTTCACCTCGTTTACCTGATGAACAGCATTGATAATACATTCCTAAAAATCAGACAGGTGACAGGTAATCGATACCTCAAAAAAAAAAAAAAAAGAGGAAAATTGACTCGTGTTGTATATTATAACTCGAAAATTCGGTTCGGATGAGGGAGAAGGATGTGGTTTGTTTGTTGTTCCTCGCTCCTGAGATCTCCAGATGCCATGCCACACCCATTTACACCTGGGCAGGTGACATCTGGCCCTGGTGTTGAGCTGTTGAACATGACCTGCACAAACAATGTGGCAGAAAAATGATGCATAATAAAATGCAATGCAAGAAAACTCTAAACGAGCATTAGCGGAAAGAAAGCACTAGTCTTGACTTAAGCTGATTTACACTACGGCTATAGTAGTCTTGGAAGTTCTTGATATATTTAGTAGTTTAAAACATCTTGCCTATATTAAGGATGGGAATTATCGTGGATCACCTGACATATTATCATCGTGATACCTAGGTACCGACTCTGCCGATTTCCATTGTGATTATTTATTCCAATTTTTCCTGGATTCAAAATGTCGTCCCCACCCCCAGATTGTCTTACAAATCTAAACAAACATGCTCCGCCTACCTGTGCTGCCTGCCAGTGTGTGAATAGTTTAGAGCGCACCAGTTGCAGGATTCAAGAGGAACGACAATATTTTACCTCCTCAAATGTAAACATATATAAAGTAATAGTCAATTTTGCACACCTGTCAGTGTGGTGATGCGTGCGTGAATCGCCACACAAAAGAGTTGCGATACATAACTGAATCTATTTTTACATTTATTTTTCTATTTTTGATCTCTAATATATAAATGGTAGACTATTGTGTAAAATTCGTCGGCACTGTAACCCTGCGTTCACACCGAACGCGGCGAGAGCGTCAAAGTTCGCTCGTTCTGTCGCCGCTCGTTGTTGCGCTTCGCCGCTATGACGTTGACCGAATGCCTTTCTTGTATTTAGAAGGGGCCGCAAAGCAATCAAGCTTGTTGATCTTGTGGAGACTGACCAAAATGTGGAAGAAAACAAGAAATTGATTGATAGAAAGAACTGTATTGTAGTAATAAACTAATTATAAGGCATTTGTATGGTGTGGCTTCTGTTCATTGTGAATTGCTAGTCTAATTTAATTTATATATTTTTTATTATTATATTATATTTTGTATTATTATAACATTATTAGAATCACTTACTAGACTTTGTCTTTAATAACATTAATTAAAATGACAAATTCTCCTGGGCTATTTAAAGTGCAAGTTTAATGCAACGAGCATTTCGCTTGGGAACTAATGTAGCCGGAACAAAAGTTACAGGACTTTTTTCCGCGGAATCCTCTCAAGCGGAGGACCTCGACTTTTTTATTGGTTGCCGCTCAACCGCGTCATAGCTCATTACCATAAAGTTGAGCTGATTTCTACTCTCTTCGCCGCTCTCACCGCACTGCGCTGCTCTTCGCTGCTGGCTCCCATTGAAAATGAATGACTTCCGGCCGCTTTGACGCTCTCGCCACGTTCGATGTGAACGCAGGGTATTATCTTCAGTATACATTGTTATATATGTTTATCATGTCTGCATTATTATGTACAAAACCGTTCACGATTTCCAACATAACTTAAAAATGAATAAATAACATTTGCAGAATAATGTCTGTAAAGAAAGTGACATATTACACAACGGATCAGATTTCAGATGGAAACAAACAAAAAAAAAACCCACTAATGAACTCTACTGGGTTTTGCTTAAAAATAGAAAGGAGCGAGTGTGACAGTTTGTTAGAAGAACTCGTATTCTCCAGCATGATCAGTAAAACCTAACAGCTCTTTTACTTCTAAAACTGCACAAATCTGTATTTAGTAATACTAATTATTTTCAAACAAAGACTTTTCACAGCAAATATTGATTGGGTGACTTTTTATGTAGAAATATTTTTAAAGGCATTTTTATGTGCCCAAGATTTCCCAAAGTACTGTAAGTAAAACAGCTGTTATGTTTTACTGTGCGTGCTGGAAAATATGAGTTCATCTGGTAACTTGGTCACACCTGCTCAGTTCAATTTTTTATGCAAAACTCAGGAGCCTGCATTAAATTTTTTCATTTCCATATGATGATGTTTCCAGACAGTCATTCAGTGTGTTTCTTTTTTACAGGCATGCAAATATTCTCCTGTGATGTTATTTATTTATACATTTCTGAGTTAGGTTTGGAGATGGTGATGGGTTTTGTACATAATACAGGCATGATAAATATATAGTAACATTTATACTATGTATAATACAGTGCATAAGACCTTTGCATAGAGTAGCATACAATCAGTTAGATGTTTTGGAGTAGGACACAGTTAGTTATCATTTACACAGGGAGTCTTCAGTACCATTACTTTGTACCTGTCGGTACGTTTTCTCCCGCAGGACATCTTCACGATGTTGAGCTCTCTGGATTATTACTCCTTTAAAAGGGAAAGAAAATCTGTAGAAGGAATGAATGTTTATTTTATGATTGATGGTCTGGGTTTTTATTGCTGTAGTGAAAAGCACACTTGCGTTATTAGTGTATTTGTGGGTCCAAATATTGAAGTCAACTCCAACCTTTTCATGATGAGATCATGTTCATTTTTTTTGTAAGAATTAAAGATTAATTTATTATTGATGGTATAAGGAGTGTGTGGTATAGAAGTCCCTGTGAAATAACTGTTACAAGCACATTTATTGTAAACCCGTGGTTTTTTGGAACTGCTGCCGAAACTGTGAAAATACACGCCCATCTTCTGGCCTATCAGGTTGAAGATTTTTACAGCTCTGTGGCTTAAATGAAGTTAATGAAGCAAAACTCAAGAGGGACCAGCGATCCTCGAGCTTCAGTGGTTTTCCAAGTTATAATCACAGACATGTTGTGGCATATGGTAGATTCGAAAAGCTTGATGGAGGCCCGCGTATATGGATACAGTTGCTAAGCTACCATTGGATAGTTGCAGATAGGGGTGGGGTTTAGTCTGTCCTCTGCTCCTGAAGGCCACAATTACATCGATCCTCTGAGGGCTCATTTAAGAAGCTTCACTAAAGATTCAGCATAGCTCTTGAGAGGGTGACACGGATTGCCCTAGAGGAAATGTCCCTAGGGAAAAGAATTAGAACATAGCCATTGTTCTGTCGACATGTGCAAGGTTTCCTATTCAGTATTGAGTAAAAAACAGTTAGTTAAATTGAGCCGGCTGTTCGCAGACACGTACGTTAGCATAAAACCCAGTTGTAGAACGAAAAACGCAAGCTGGAGCATGTTTACAGCGTAGCAAATGTCTCGTGGATTTTGATTGCTTAGATTGTATTATGCTGCATCTGAGTTATGTCGTAAACAGCAAGTCGGAGCTCAGAATTATGTCATTTTTGACTGGCGTATATTCATCCTAAGAAGTGTGGAGGGGAAAACAATTGATGTTTTTTTGTTAGCAACAAGCTAGCTCATGGTCACAAATGATGTATATTTTCCTCAGAACAGTGATCTGTATAGTCAGTTAATTGTAGATTAACAAGCACATATTGTATATTGATTGCTCTAAAGGTGTATATACTGTGTAACTGTACTGTATAACCCCCAGAAGCTCTAAACAACCATGTAGGTTTACTGTCATTTGCTGAACTTGTAGTTACAAATGATACTTTGTTACAATTTGCCCCACTTAAAAGGTTAAGGGACACTGAAGAAAAATAATATACGTAGAGAAAAAGAAATCCTCCAAATATTTAGGAACAAAAAAGGCCTGACTTGTATATATCAGGACCTTTTAAACTGAATTAAAAAATGCCATTTAATCCCGCCCTCATGCCCTAGGTTTCTAATCAATATTAGACGAGACAGAGTTCTTATAACCAATCACTCAATGATTTGATAAATTGATGAGAATCAGTTCTCGATGCACAATGTCGAAAAAAACAATGAGCACGTACCTGCCTCGCCTTTTACAATTGTAGAGATGATGGGGTCTTCCACTAAGTTTTGTCAGCGATAATGATCCTCGACATGAAGGTTGGGTCATCCATGGCACGCTGCCCGAGTTCTTGGTAGACTTCAATACAATGTTCCTTCTGCTCCTGAGACAGAGTTCTTCTCTACAAAATTTTTTCCCTTTCTGTGTCCTTTAAGGGGCTCAGTTGTGATGTGCCTGCAGTGTTTGAGTTTATCAGGGCATTAGTGTTTAAGGCTGTGTGAATAGATTGGATGTTGCCTTCATTATTCGTTTATTCAAAGAAACCTGATGTAACGTGAATCATTACAACGGCTTGACTTGCGTTAATAACGTCTTAAAACAATCTGGTTTTCTGTCGATCTAGAATTGCAATTTTTATTTAGAATCTTTCAGCCCCGGTTAGTCTAGATGATAGGACTGTGAAATCTTAAGTGCATGTTCACTTCCTGTCCTGATGCTGTCCTTGTAGAAGCTGTATGGTGTCATTGATTTTAGCATACTACATACTTTAAGATCTTACCTCAGTCACAATTAAACCCACCACAGGGTTCTGGTGCATTGAACGGTTCGTGTAGTTTGCACAGGATGTACTAAACAGTAAAAGAAAGGTTTGAGGGACTTCCTGTGTTTGAGACACTTCAGGCGTTTGTGGTCAGATTGTGAGCTACACCCACACAGCTGTGTGATCTGATGACTGATAAGCCTCCTGACTTTGTGATGAGGAACTTGGTTAAAACATTGACTTAACACATGCACAGATTTGTGTGGTTCTTACACGTGGCCATATTTATAATCATGATGAAAAAGCACATTATATTTCTATATTGAAGAAAACCGGGTCAGTTCAGGACGAATTTAATTAAACTAAATAATTACAAAGAGGTCTTTTGTTTTCTTGAGAGAAGTGTGAGGAACTGCAGTGTTTTTATGAGTGTAAATGTATAGATGATGGTGAAATGTGTTTATTAGGCCAAAAAAAATGTGTCTTTTGTGTGTACAATTTTAATGCTGATGTGCATTGTCTGGCTAAAGAAAAAGTCACTGTCTGACAACAAAGTGGCCTTTTAATTGGATAATTACAGCAGTGATTAATATGTTTCAGCTGGCACCAGTTAATTTGACCCAGACAAATACAGTTAGTGGCTTCTCGTTTTTAAACAATGATTGAGGAAGATGCATCCTGTTCAAGTTAGAGCTAGAAAAAAAGCTAGATTTTGCTTAGTTTATTGGAATTGATTTAGTGGGACTGTCCAGCGCATTATTAAAGCCTGAAAGGATAGCACCGCACCATCAACCTCACGGAAGCAATGAAAAAAAAAAAACGCTTGGTGATGTGGCAGCATAAGACATCGACAGTAAAAATCACAGCCATGATTAATGGTGAAAGTAAGAGGATGTTCACGCGAAGTATGATGGTATAAGTATAAAAAAAAGTGCAATGACAATACAATGAAGTCAGCTGATGACCTGCACGTACTAAACAATGAGGGTATCACACCTATGTAGTTATTCTTCTCTGATGGCACACCATACTCCAGGAATCAGATTTTCACAGCAGAACCCTGTTGAAAGTAATTAGAATGGTCTGGAGAATGTGCCTAGTAATTGAGGCGTGTGCTTGTATGTGCACTTAGGAACACAAACTGGTGCCTTTTCTTTCATTTCCAAGTTTGGGTGGATGGTGATTCGGCGCAGACAAGGCAGGAATTTTTAGGTGTGAACTGAAGCTGATCATTTGCATCATACCTAATTTTGTATTGATAACCATACTAGAATACTCCTATAGCTGGACAAGGCAAAAGCTACCATGTAAAGTACATCAGATCCTTTTTTTTTCTTAAGTTGGTTTAAGTTCAGTCACAGTTTTATACAAATAGTAGTACTATCAGCTTAAATATATTTCACAATTTGTTTTACCAAGCATCAGAAATAACGTGGAATATTTTCATGACACTAATACATTCAGGGACTGTTTTTGCCAGGATCTCTACTTTTGCTCTAAAGTAGTTCAGGCAACTCTTTTCCCCACTATGGACTGCTAACTGAGTGTCTTGTCTCTGTCCTCAGCTCTGTTCCAGTACTTGTCCTCGGAGTCCAGAGAGTTTGTAGAAATCCACACCATAATCACCTCTAGCTACAAAGATCCTGCCTCAAAAGGGAACTTTGTGTACTCCAAACCTCGCCTCGTCCACAACGAGCCGCTAGAGAAAGAAGTGAGCTTACTTGCTAATGAATTTGTTTTTTTCAATGATGTCTACCATCTGAGTGGCCAGAAGGTGTTAATTTATTTTGGTAGAAACAATTAATTCATAATGGCTTGTGTGATGGATAATTAAAATTTTGGCTCATAATTAATGTATATGTTATGTCTATTTTTAGGAGTAAGAAAACGAGTTCGAACTAATGTCTGAAGATCTGCAATTTGAGAGCCTAGAGAGAGCAGATTGCATGGATTCAATCAATGCAATAGTTTACCATGTATAGACAGAGTGTGGCTTCCTCCACAAAAAAAAGAAAGCGACCAAACCCTCCAAGATGAATGGACAGATCATTATATGTTTATCCTTCCTCTGGGTGGTTTAAAATCAATTTTGTCTCATACGTTCTGAAAACGCAGTGAAGTGCCAAGACAAAACACAGGTCATTTGAGCGGACTTATCCACCTCAGTCTAAGATGAGGGCCTGTAAAATACCTAAACTGAGGCTTTAAATTGCAGAATTACTGTCCAGACATGGTAATCTGATTACCATGTAATCCCTGTTCCAGGGAAGTGATTTGTTCATTTTAGTATGTGTGGAGTGTTGGTGTGAAATGTCACAATGTTTCTATGCAGTTCATTGAAAAGAGAAAGGAGCTGAAGCAGGATGGACGCACTGACAAAGAACTGGCGGAGACTTTCTGTTTCCAGCTTTCTGACAAGGTAAATTGGATTCTTCAGATATTGTCTCCCTAAAGATAACCTATCATTGTTTTGTTTTTGTGTGTGTGAAAAGTTAGAAAAGAGACAACCATCAAAAGGTTTGTGAAATTGAATCAAAAATTGGTCTTCTACATAGATAGACAGGCAGACAGATCCCATGAGGGAAATTGTGGGGAACCTGCAGCAGCAGGTTACACAAATAGTAGTGAGGTGTGTGTATATACAGTATACCTTGTATATACAGGGGTTGGACAATGAAACTGAAACGCCTGGTTTTAGACTACAATGATTCATTAGTATGGTGTAGGGCCTCCTTTTTCTGCCAATACAGCATTAGTTCGTCTTGGGAATGACAGATACACGTCCTGCACAGTGGCCAGAGGGATTTTGAGACATTCTTCTTGGAGAATAGTGTCCAGGCCACTACTGATGATGGTGGAGGAAAACGTTTCCTGACTCGCTCCTCCAAAACACCCCAAATTTAAATAATATTTAGATCTGGTGACTGTGCAGGCCATGGGAGATGTTCGCTTCACTTTCATGTTCATCAAACCACTCTGTCACCAGGTCTTGCTGTGTGTATTATCATCCTGATACACGGCACCGCCTTCAGGATACAATGTTTGAACCACTGGGTGCACATGATCCTCCAGAATGGTTCGGTAGTCCTTGGCAGTGACCCACCCATCTAGCACAAGTATTCGGCCTAGGGAATGCCAATACTGCAGCCCAAACCGTCACTGATCCACCCCCATGCTTCACTTTGGGCATGCAACAGTCCGGGTGGTACACTTCTTTGTGGCTTCTCCACACCGTAACTCTCCTGGATGTGGGAAAGACAGTGAAGGTGGACTTATCAAAGAACAATACATGTTTCACATTGTCCACAGCCCAAGATTTTTGCTGCTGGCACCATTTGAAACTGACGTTTAGCATTGGCACGAGTGACCAAAGGTTTGGCTATAGCAGCCCGGCCATGTATATTGACCCTGTGGAGCTCCTGACGAACAGTTCTGGTGGAAACAGGAGAGTTGAGGAGTCTGTTAATGAACTCCGCTGCCTCTGTATGGGATCATGTAGTGGATGCGATGGATTTTCCATGATGGACAGGAGTTTGTTCAGTGATTTGTTGCTCCTCACTGTCTCTAATCTGTCAAATGAGTTTTCACCCTTGTGGATTATTTTATTTATCTTGCCTGCATCCTTGGTACTGATGCCGCTCTCCCAGCAGACCACAGCACTATAAAGGGCACTAGCCACAACAGACTGATAAAACATTTCCAGCATTCTGCTGCATACGTTGAAGGATCTGAGCTTCCTCAGGAAATAAAGTCTTTCTCAACCCCTTCTTATACACAGCGTCTGTGTTGGTACTCTCCAATCTCCTGTACACCCAGGTACTTGTAGTTGTCCACAACCCCAACCTCCTCACCCATGATGGTAACAGGTTCAGTTACAGTTTTACACTTTCTAAAGTCCACTGCCATCTCTTGGTTTTTTATGATGTTTAGGAGCAGTTGTTTTCTGTAGCACCACTTCGGAAAGAGTGAGCAGGAATGGAGAAAAAACAGCTCCCTGAGGTGTAGGGCTGCAACAACTAATCGATAAAATCGATAATTATCGATAATGAAATTCGTTGTCAACGAATGCCGTTATCGATTAGTTGGACTGCTCACGTTACTGAGAAGCGCGACCACAAGATGCACAAATACACAAAGATACACACAGATACACAGCCGCTCGCGCAATGGAGGTTACAGAAGCGTTTGCAGGAAAAAGCGCGTGCCTATGGCGTTATATTCCTGTCACAATTCTGAGCATGCGGTTTGACATTTTGAGAGCAGACAAAGCACTCTATGCGTGTGTAGTGTCTCCACTGCGCGCTCAACAGCTCAATTCTGCGTGTGCAATGTCTCCCCAGCTCGCTCAACATGTTCTCTGCGCACGCGCGACTTCTCGATTCTGTGCGCGCTCGACTCTGCCTTCACGCGCAAGCAATGTTTGCTTTCTGTGCTCACTCGACTCTGCGTGTACGCTCGCTCAACTTTGTCCAGTGTTAAAAACTGCCACAAAACCAGCCAATCACAGACTTCCACACACTACTTCTGATTCGCTGTTCATTCTCTATCAGTTGGAAATATCTGCAATTATTGTTAAAATGCTGTATTTTGCAAACTCAATTGCTGTTATTAAATTTTTTTTTTTTAGAAAGGGACAAGTCAGCATAAGTGAGTTCATTCAAAAAAGAAGTCCCCCATGCACTCCACAACAAGCAGCCACTATAACCGATGCCATCCAAAATAATAAGAGTACAACAATTGTTTTGCTTTTTTATTTATTTATTCATTTATTTATTTATATGTAGGATATTTAGAGGAGTTTTACTGTTCAAAAACAAACTTTGTCTTTAATTTAAGGTTTAAAATGTCAAAATTAAAGATCATGAAACTCTATATGTGGCTTTTGCATTTTTAAAGTTTAGTTTTATACATAACTAATAATCTGATTTATAGTTTTATATCTTCACACCATATACAATTGCCTTCAGATGACCCCAAAGATAAAAGTCTAAGGGGGTCAGATCGGGAGACTTTGGGGGCCATTCAACTGGCCCACGACGACCAATCCACTTTTCAGGAAACTCTTCATCTAGGAATGCTCGGACCTGACAACCATAATGTGGTGGTGCACCATCTTGCTGGAAAAAACTCAGGGAACGTGCCAGCTTCAGTGCATAAAGAGGGAAACACATCATCATGTAGCAATTTCAAATATCCAGTGGCCTTGAGGTTTCCATTGATGAAGAATGGCCCCACTATCTTTGTACCCCATATACCACACCATACCATCACTTTTTTTGTTCCAACAGTCTTGGAGGGATCTATCCAATGTGGGTTTGTGTCAGACCAGTTGAATGGCCCCCAAGGTCTCCCGATCTGACCCCCTTAGACTTTTATCTTTGGGGTCATCTGAAGGCAAATGTCTATGGTGTGAAGATACGAGATGTGCAGCACCTGAAACTACGGATACTGGAAGCCTGTGCTGGCATTTCTCCTGCGGTGTTATCAGTGTGTGAAGAGTTGGAGAAGAGGGTTGCATTGACAATCCATCACAATGGGCAGCACATTGAACACATTTTATAAGTGGTCAGAAACTTGTAAATAACTCATGAAAGAATACAGTTACGTTAAAACCAAGCACACCATTGTTTTTCTTGTGAAATTCCCAATAAGTTTGATGTGTCACATGACCCTCTTCCTATTGAAAAAACAAAAGTTGGATCCAAGATGGCCGACTTCCAAATGGCCACCATGGTCACCACCCATCTTGAAAAGTTTGCCCCCTGACATATACTAAAATGCCACAAACAGGACGTTAATATCACCAACCATTCCCATTTTATTAAGGTGTATACATATAAATGGCCCACCCTGTAGTTATAAGCAAAACATCAAATTAAAGAAGCGTTTAGTTTTTATCCGATTAAGCGAAAAAATAATCGCCCAACAAATCGATAATCAAAATAATCGTTAGTTGCAGCCCTACTGAGGTGCTCCTCTGTTACTGACCTCCACATCAGACAGGAAATTCCCCAACCGTACAAACTGGGGCCTGTCTTATAGTTAGTCACCTACCCAGGCCACAATGAATGTGCTGACACCCATCCTGAGCAGTTTCTCACTCTGTAGAAATGGTTGTATTGTATTAAAGGCACTGTCGGGGGGGGGGGGGGGAAACTGTACCATTACAGACATCTAGGAAAGAGTGAGCACACTGCAATAGGTATATGACCATATCATCTACTCCAACATAAGACTGGTAGGCAAATTGTATTGGGACCAGGGAAGGTTTTACCAGTGGGCCTACGTAGGTGTGGACTTTCATGATTTCATTCGTCAGTGTTCGGCTTGGTGAAGTTGTTGAGGGCAGAAGTATCAGTACTACGCAAGCACTGCATCAGACTCGGGTTAAAGATGTATTGCAGTATACCAGACAGCTGTGCACAAGACTTTAGGTTCCTTTTTAGTCATTGGTCTTCCTCAGCCTCACCCTCAGTTCCCGCTGTATCCTTTTCAGTTAATCCCTGTCACAAGACCTAAAGGCTCTTTTTTTGTTGTCTTAACAGTTCTTTGAAGTCGCTGTTGATCCAAGGGTTGTTGTTGGGATAACAGCGTACCGTTGTTGGAGGGATAAAAGTTGATATAGACAGTAATACAGTCTGATTTCATTCTGATGTCTTCCTCATGTGGTTCACACAGCACATTCCAGTTCGTATGCTCAAAGCAGTCCTGAAGGGTCTCAGTGGCTTCTAACACTCCTTGTGGAGATAGGCTGGTTTGAATTGGCAAAACATAGAGGTGTTAACGAGACCAGATTGTGATCAGAATTGCCGAGTGGGGGAAGAACAATGGCTTTGTATGCGTCTTTGGCATTAGCATATAGAAGATCCAATGTCCTGTTTTCTCTTGTGGGACAGTCAACAAACTGGTAGAAAGTTGATAATGTAGAGTCCAGATTGACATGATAAAAGTCACCAGTAATAGTCACAAATGCCTCGGGGTTTTCACACTGTAACCTAGCAACAGTGGCGTGTATGATGTAATATGGAATGTAAGCGCCGATTAAAATGGCAGAGCAGAATTCCCTTTGTAAATAATATCGGCGCATACTCGCAGCTAAAAGTTAAGTGTTCGGAGGTCAAAGTCATTCCATCATGGTGATGTGCGGGACTACACCATCTCTCATTCACATACACAACAATCCCACCACCTTTCTTCTTACCACTGTCTGTCGCGTCTCTGTCCGTCTGAATAAGTTTAAAGCCTGGTATGGATGCGCCGTTATCCAGGAAGTCAATGTGCAGCCACGTCTCAGTAAAGCACTTTAAACTGAGCGATGAGCAGGAGTAAGGTGTCCTTAATTTTTGATGTTCTAATTGGCTCCCTTTTGGTTTGTTACCTTTGGCAGTGTTAATTTCAGGCAGTTTATGCTGTCCATTTTGATTCATATATAACAATTCATATATTCAGCTCTGTCATGCCTAACATTTTTCTGCTTTCTTTATACATAAAGCTATGAATCATAGACTTTTCAAAGTTTGAGCATAATATTTATTGATTGATTTGTTTCGAAAAGCTAAATCTCAGACTTTAGACATTAAAAAGTATTTAATATACACTATATTGTAGGGGTGGTCTATGCTGCCATAATGAGTGAGTAAAGCGTTTGAGAGCCCCTTGATAGTACTTGTGGAATGGAAAGTTTTTGCTCTTTAGTCAAGCATAGGCGAATCTGTTGGTTTCAGTTCCTTTATAATTTACATCTATATAAATAAAAGGTTTTGTCTGTACTTTTGGTCAGAACTCCCTCTTTCAATGATATCTTGGTTTCATACATTGGAGCACATGAAAACTAGTCTCAGAAAATGTTCTTTGTCCGTATGCATGCATGTCTTTGGACAGAATCTAATGAAATTTTTGCAGTACATGGATATCTGCCTGAAGTTTAACCTTCACTATAACTGAAATCAAAATGTTAAGTAAAAGCAATGTTCTGAACAGCTATGTGCCGGATTTCATAATCTACTTTAAAATAAGATACTTGATTAATGTAAACATTTTTACTGGGAATACTTAATATTTTCACCACAGAAATAAAAGAACTGAAGGTGTATAAGTGAATTTTAATGCACTGGATTTGTTTAAAGACAAACTTTAATCATATCTTAATCTTTGTTATTTTCAGGTCCCCCTGGTTTGTGAAAAAGGTTTATCAGTCGGGAACAGCTGGATGAACTTTTTGGGATATTCTACTAAGGGTAACATTTGAGTATTTGGAAATGTTTATATGATTACAGTCCAAGTCAAGATGAAAGTGTATACTTACTCACTTATTTATTTTTAGGTGTTTACTTGTGCCAGTTCTCTGATTTATTACAAAGCAGTCCCATTGAGCCTGGCTTTGCCGGAGAGATAATCATCTTTAAAGTGATAAAGGTAACTACCCAAACATTTCATGTCCAAGTTGTATGGCTCACAAACACGTAAACGTGTTGGCTCATAGACATGTTAGTAACAAAGTGTTGTTTTCTGTTTTTAGGGTAAAGTAAAGAGCATACATGACAACATGTTAAAAGGTTTGGACCCTACGCCTAAATTTGACAGCCATTTCTCTAAGAATGCCAATAGAGTGACATCCCTGACATCTTACAAGGCATTCGAGTATACTCAGGTATAAAAACAATATGTTTTGTCTGTGTGATTAGTTTGATGCTCTGTGTGTTACTGCGAAGAAATGCGAGCGCTGTTTAAGTCAAACCAGGACGCCTTATGAATGAAGCCATAAAACAATTTACAAAAAACCTCAAGCACAGTACGGTGATGAGACTCTGAGTAAAACATTTAATTGTTGCAAACATTTTTAAAGAAGGCTGTGTGCCCACTGCAGTCGTTTCTGTGAACATTTAGCCAGTGGAATGCCTGACCCGCCTGAAAACTCATCACAAACTTGCAGAAAAGATGCATCTGTATGTGGAACCTGTACACAGTCATTCACAAACACCACTTGAACATTACAGGAACTACACCCCCGTACGGTCCTGACCTCACTCCAAGCCATTTCCACATTTTGGGGCCAGTAAAGGAGGCCAATATTTTATGGCTCCGGTGTACAGGAAAATGTTCTACCTTGATGGTTTCAAAGCACTAGTGAAATGCTGGGATGAGTGCATTAGTGTAGCAGGGGATTATATAGAGAAATAAAAATAGTTGATACTCTCATCAACTATTTGTTCTGTTGTTCTGCCCAATCAAAAGTCCCTGTTTAACTTGAACGTCCCTCATATTTAAGCAACATTGTGTGTGCAGTTTCTGTATTATTGCTCTGTAAACTGTTTGCATTTCCACTCATTAAAGTGTTCTGATCATTTTAATGGATTTCTTTTTTTCTTTTTCTTTTTTTAACAGCAATATTTCTATGAATATGTGGATTTTGAGCCTGCGTCTAGACCAAGGCACGTGTGTCCATACGCTGTGGTGTCTTTTCAATTCAAACCCAAAGAGGCCCTAACATCGGGGCCCAAAGCCTCGCCTCTGCAGAGGTATTTCACTTAAACCATTAATGCATGTACTTATTGTCTAGTTTATCAAACTGGTATTTGTTACATTCTTTTTCATTTGTTTGTCTTTTTTTCTTTCTTAGGTCCAACAGCATGCCATCAGGAACGGGTATTGGTCTGCTTACTTGTTTCAAGTTTGTCATGTGCACAATGTGTCGGTTATAATTGCACAGCTATAGTATCTGAACAGTCCTCTACACACATGGCAGCGTATAAAAAGCAGACAGTAGTAAAAAGTAGCACAAAAAAAAAAACAATTAAATTAGACGTAGTAGTATGCATGGTGTGTAATACATACAGTATGATGAATATATTATATAAGAGAAGACAAGATGTAATCCTTAGTGTCACTGAAATAGTGTCCCTAGAAATATGGCAGACAGAAATATTAGAAAATATTGTCATTGACTGTGCACGCGGAGGAATTCCTAACCCTGACGTGTGACTTTGTTTGCAGAAGTATTGCATTGATCTAATATATTTAAGCATGCAACAATTCCTTAACCCTACCTAATAGGTTATCACCTCTATGGAGTTTTTCTTCCTTGATGGCACAGGCATATTCCACTACTCTAATTGTGAAAGAGTGGTTCTGGGAGCATGAGGAATTGTTTTGAAATGTGAACTGGATTTTTTTTTATTTTATTTTATTTATTTATTTTTACATCTTTTGCATGTTCTGGAGAAAAGTTTATGAAGTGATTTGACTGATATAAGCCGGTGCAACTCTGGATATAAATAAATGTATATTACATTGCATAGGGTTATTGAAATTGAAGTAATCAAAGCTTAAGGCAAGCCAACAAAATAGTAGTGCATGCAACATTTATTTGGTTGCAGCTTTCTGCAGTCGACAATAATCTCTGTGGTTTTTCTAATGTTAAGCAAAGATCGTTGTCATTTCACCACTCTTTATAGACTGTCTGTGATGAGGCCTAAGATGGTAGATCATTAAAGAGAACATTGTTTCCTTCCTGTTTATACAGTTAGCATATAGTGTGGCCCTGCTGTGGATAGAGGAAAGTAAGCGGTCATGTATTAATTGCATTGGAAAGTTACAAGCATCAACTTCAGGTCTAATATCATACAGGCAAGGTATTGGGTTTTAAATACATCATATACTTTACAGGTGATGTAACAAGAGATTTTACACTTCTTTTGGGTTCCTGTAGGGGTAGAAGGAATTGAGTGTGTTTAGATATACTCCCTAACAGTCTCTTACAACACAAGCAGTCGATTCTCAGGCTTTACAGGTTTTTTCTGTTTTGGTACCTTAAAACGTGGCAGTAGAATTCGATTTTGACTGCAGCGGGGGACTCATTCTCGATGCACAATCCCATGAATGTCAAAAAAGACAATGAGCACGCACTTAGTCGAGCTGCGGCCCTGCCTCGCCTTTTTTGGTCATGGAAATGACGGGCTCTTCCACTGTGAAGACTGCTGCTTCGCCTCAGGGTTCGTACCCATACACCCAAGTTTCGTTACCGGTAATGATCCTCCACAGGACATGCCGTGCTGACAGAGTTCTTGGCAGACAGCGATGCAATGTGCCTTCTGTTCCTGCTTTAGCAGCCTGGGTCTACAATGGAAGCAATGTTGTGGATTGATCTCTGAGGGTCATGAATAAGTTGCCGAATTGTTTCGACATTTTCAGGGGTTGAGCTCGTTGAAGGTCTTTCTAATCTCTCGTCATCTTCCAGTGATGACCTTGAAGCACACGTGCCACTCAGACAACCTCAAAGGACTCATCGCAGCATTGCTTTATGTTTGCCTAATCATGCCAAACATCTCTGTGGCAGATTTGACCAGTTGTAGACAGAATTTCATGTTCGCGCTTTCTTCTAACTTCCTGTCCATGGTGATGTGCTGCCATCTGTTGGCATGTTACAAAACTAGTCACAAAACTTCTTTTCGTGAACTTCTTTTCCTCTATGTAAAGCTGAGGCCAAAACTGTAATGAGGAGTCCAATGCAGGAAGTGTACTGAGAATATTGGGATATCATTGTCATAGGACGACATCTTTATGATTAAAAAAACAAAACAACAAAACAAAAAAAAAAAAAAACAGGCAAAAACCAAAGAGAAGAAGTAGTTATCTGTTTTAGGATTGTTCATGCCATACTTAAACACTTAATAATAATCTAGGAAAAGGCTCAAATGCATTATGCATGAGTCAGTTGACGAATGAGGAAAGAATGAAATTGATTTTACAGAAGCTTTTTAAGAAGCAGTGCACATCATCTGATTAGGGAATGTTCTTGGAGTTTCTCATCATCTCAACCTGATCTCATAATCATGGCGAGTATATGGACACATAAGGACCTTTTTCATTAATAGTTAGTTAGCGGCCCACCCAAGTATACTCTGTGTGGGAAACACTTTGTTGTCTACACTTTAGAATAATACTGAACTTTTTTCCCCCCCAAAACCTGCATACTGTATTAAGTCACAACAATGACAACCGTTGTTGTTATTTTAATACACAATGGTCGGCTGTTTTGAAATAATGTTTGCAAGAACAGTATTATCAAGCGCTTTGGCAAAACCCATCAAGCACCATGATGCTGAGAGAAACTGGCTCTCATGAACATCTTCCCAGGAAAGCAAAACCAAAACTTACCACTGCTGCAGAGGAGTTGTTCATTTAGAATTACCAGCCTCAGAAATCACCAATTAACAAACTGCACCTCAGATTAGAGGCGTTAAGAAATAGCAGACACATCTCAATGTCAACTGTTCAAAGGAGATATATTTTCTGGGCGAGTATATTATACTGTATAGAACACATATTTCAATCTGACACTTTGTTGATTTCCAGAGTGAGTATATTTGGAACATGAAGGCCTTCATTAGTTTACTTTATAAAAAAAAAAAAAGAGAGAGAGAGAGAGTTAATTTCCTGTGTGGTTAGATGCAAATGCACGCAAGACTTTTTTTCTTCTTCTTTGCACTGCTCTACACTTCAGTCCAGTAGGTGGCGGTAATACACCTTTAAGTTGCTTTGCAACTCGCAAAAAAAAAAAAAAAAAAGAGAGAATATGACGGCATGCAGTGGCGCTTTCAGATTCAAAATAGTGCTGTTTGTTTGTTTCTTGTTTTTGTTTTTTTTTAGCCTGTTTTTTTTTTTTTTTGCTTTCATTTTTTAATTATTATTATTTCGGAGCATGGACGCCGCCGCTGTTCGTGTGTATCATCGCCAGACGCTGCTACAGTATAGAAATCATCGAGCAGCCAGGCTGCCTCATGATGTGCTGGAGAGGCTGCGCGGTTTCGGCTTGCTGCGCGAGCAGGGCCTGCAGGACCCCGGGTCGCCTGGTGCGCGTGTCCCGCGGAAGAGGCGGTGTGAGAGGAAGCAGAAACGCGGCAAGCGGGCGGGCTCCCGTGCTAGTTTAAAAGCTAACTTGAGCTGGCCGACTCTCCCGCCCATCCAGCTCTCAGGTCAGGTTAAGTGCAGTTTTAGTTTCTCTCTCATTTCTCTCTGCAGCTAGTATACATCGGGTCGAGATGTGGTTTCTCCAGGATCATGGGGTAAATACACCACAGTGTGATGATAAAAACAACAGCACAGGACAAGATATTATCAGCACTTTATGTTCAAGGCTTTTATTGTCTCCCCAGTCCCTGCTGTGCAGGTGTTGAACGTGTTCCATCAGTTCATTTGTAACTGCGGTGTGAGCAAAAATGCTTTCTCCACTTGTGATTTTGCAAGAGGATTGTGAAGGGAGTTGTTCAGAAGGGTCTGGATATCAGTAAAAAAAATTTTTTTTTAACTGATTCTCTAAGAAAAATAAAAGTTTCTTAAATAGAATCGTTACTGGTGATGAGGCATGGATTCATCACCTTGAGTCTGAGCGTAAACGGCAGAGTGTGGTAAGGAAATATTCTCAATCGCAGATTCAAAAGTCACCCATCAGCTGGATCTGGGATTCTCAAGAGCCAGAATGGAAATATCATCATGAAAAGTTGTGCAACAGTCAACAGTGCTCGGTACAGTGATGTGCTTATTGAAGAACTAAAGATGCAGCCACTGTATCAAATTAGATGGAGAGGTGCGGATATACGCACGATGATGCATGTCCACAGACTTCTACACTACTGGCCACACTGTCGACACACGACAGAAAACTTTGTTTTGAAGTGTTGAAGCATGCTGATTTTGCTCCATCTGCTTCTCACCTGTTTGTTCCCCTGAAAGCAGCTATACTTGATCTGTATTTGAGGCTGTTTGTGTGGGTGCTGTGGCACCTGTAGCACCTGCAGCACCTACCCAGTGGGAGAATGGTGAACAGTCCATAATTGGGGTGAGCGGTATCTTTTTATAATTCTTCTCTCCCTTTGTAGACAGTTTCTTTTAACTGTCCTACACGGAGGATGTCTTGAAGCACATGGTGTGCTGTTAAGGAAAGTATTTAGTAGCTCAGTTTACAATGATGTAACTTAGCGACTGAGTTTTACTCCCAACTCTGCAGTGTTGCTCTGTTTTTCCCCATACAGGCCAGATCCTAGATTTGATATTTACCTGATGCATGCTCTGCAAGTTTTTCTTTTAAAAAGAGGGTTAAGGCTCTGAGTTGATGAGTGAAAGGTCAGCAGTTCAAGCGCCAGCTCCACCAAGTTGCCACTGTTGGACCCTGTTTGCTCCTGGGGCACTGTGTCATAGGTTACCCTGCTCTCTGACCCCAGCTTTCTACCACTCTGGGATATGAAAAGAAAGAATTTCACTCTACTTCTCATTACATTAAAATTGTATGAAAATGATTCCTCATGCTCCTAGAACCACTCTTTCACAATCTGAGTCCTGGAATATAACCATGCCATCAGGGAAGAAAAACTCCATAGCTGTGATGTCCTGGTCATTCGGTACATTCAGGTTGTTAGCTGACTTTATTTTATTGCCACATAACGTTGCTAAGGTGAGACCTGAGCAAATGTAGTGACCTCAGGCCATAAGACTGCCTTCACAGGCTTTTACAGTGGCTAGTATGCACTTCTACCCTTGCGCTCCCATTTACCCTCATCAGACCACATGGCCACCTTCCATTGCTCCATGAGTCCAATCTTTGTTTCCTAGCAACTGTAAGACTTTTTACTAAATAGCTTACTAAATTAAAGTGTTTTAAACAGATCTGTGTAATCAGAAACATTTAGCTTTTAGCTAGTTTTAAATGTAACTAAATAATCAATGTCACTTTCTTTTTCCTTTTTTAGAAAGATGTGGCTACACTGTTTGGAAAGGACACTTTTTGAACAGAGGAAAGGAAGTGTATCAAGCAAGCCTCCATTCTGTTTCTCAGCCTTTCCTTCCTTTCAAGATGTGAGCTTCTTTCACAGCAGCTTTTTAAAAAAATTATTTATTTATTTTTTGTAACGATTAGTTCAGAGGTGTGACTTATGTAATTATGCACTTAAGAGAGCACATTATAACTTGTGCTTCATTTGAAACTCAGAATTCCCCATCTCTGACCAGGGTGTAAACTCCAGATTCTAACAAATCAGCAGGAAAATCAGCTCTTTACCTTTCTTTAGCTCAGCAGATGATCTCGACCCAAAATGGCTGCTCACAATAACAGTCATCAATGCAGCACTTTTGACCTTTTTATAACTTGCAAATGATTCTATAAGGTGTGTAGTAGTATTTGCTTTAGATCCTTTAACCTTCTTTACGTATTAACCTGTATAAACTGTAACATATTCTATACAATTCATGCCTTTATGGAGATTTAGATAAACATAAACATAATAAATAAATAAATAAGTCAGTTGAGGCATTCGACATTATAGCACTGACACTTTGAGTTCATGAATGACAGTGTTACAAGTCCAGGGCCCGTATTTACTAAGCATCTCAATCACTTATAGGAATCACACTTAAAATTAATTTAGGACTAAAAATACTTCTAGCTCAGTGTAGGATATAAGTTATTTATAAAGCTTCCAGCTCTTACTTTCTGTGAGGAGAAGGACAATGTATCAAAGTGTGATACATCACTGTTTGACACTGAGAGTCACAAAGTAGGCTTCACATCATAGGGGGTGTTGTAGTTCTGACAGTTTTTTTTTTTTCTTTAATTGTGGAAAATCAAAATGTTGAAATCAATTAGTTGTATGAAAGCTTTATGCCTAACTCGGTTATCCTAATGAGACTGCTCCAATCACAACTGTTTCAAGCCCTTTTAATAGAGGAGTTTTAGGACTGTCATAATCTTATCAAAATGACTGGAAAGAAATCAAAACTGGAGGAAAGGTTAGTAAAATATATAAAGAAACAATTAAAGGTAAATGTAAAATAGAAATAAGTAGAGGAAAGGAAAATGTAGTGAAATGGGAATAAATAATTGAAGGAAAATTCTGCCCTACTCTAGCCTCTGGAGATTAAAAAAGTGTCAGTATATGGATATTTGTGAAACCATCAATCCCGCCTGTCAGCTTGCCATGCGTACCCCCTGGGAGTGTTTATAAAAATAAAAATAAAATAAAAAAGCGTGAAAGATAAAAAGGTACCCTAAAGCAGGAGAGTACCCCAGAGGAAAGTAAAAAAAGTAAACACAGGAATTGTATATATATATATAGTCTTTTTTTTTTCAAAACTTTTTATAAGTTCTGTGTCACTCTGTATTTCCAAAACTTTTCTCCTCTGTGCACGTCTCTCCCTGAACGCCATTTCCTCACTACTCCTTCTAACCATTTAGGACAACTCTGGAGCTCTCCCAAGTTCTCGTGGGGATCAGAGTGATTTCCTATTTTAAGAATGTTGATAAATGGCTCTTTTTCCTACTCGTAAAATTAGCACCAAAATTGTGTCACTGAAAATTTTTGGGCCACTCAGAATTTCCTACTCTTAGATGCTTAGTCAATACGGGCTGTAGACTCAGTTTTTGTTTAATATCAAGCGCACCAAGATCAGTTGAGTTGACCAATAGCACGTCTACTCTCCTGTTCCCCTCTTAAATGTGTTTACACTGAAGAGCCTGCAGCTCATTTGCAGGAAAAATACTTTCCAAATTAACTTAAGTCATTTTCATTCAATTTGATGTCAAAATTGTTTGAACGATCACACATAGTAAATAATTTTATTGAGCCAGATTTGAACTATAATACAAGCTGGCTCTGGGCTGACCCCTGGATTAGAAGTTTTTTTTTTTTTTTGCCCCTTCATGTGTTGATCCACATGTTTAAACAATCTTGTTATTAATTTTGCAGACCAGACAGACTGGAGATTGGTAACGTCATGAGATTCGACCACGTAAAACAGTTAATTCCATCTACACTGTTCTCCTGGGATATTTACTCCGGCAGCCACGAAGGTAAACTGTTCAATCCTTACCATAGAAATTTGTAACGCAGGCGCTCAGGACAAGAGGTGTTGTCTAAGTCTGTTTATAACATATATTGACTCTTAATTAGCGTGTATGGATGACTGATTATCGTTTTAGAATAAAAAGCGTGTGAGTATGTAGAAATGCTGACCGAACCAAGCAAAGTAAAGTCCAATGAAGTTTTAATGATGTTTTTGCTGCTTAGGGCACAAGAACTCCCTGGCAAATCTGAGATATTTGTCAAATTTTCTTGCCGTTTGTTGTGTGCAGTGTCCAAGAGCGGAATGCACTCCAGTCTGTTCGAGGTCATGGTGGAGAAAAACAAACCAGGAGAAGAGGGCCTGACTGAGTTGTTTCAGGAACTTGAAAGGAAGGGGTTGGTACGTGTCGGTCTCTCGTTGCTAGAATATTTAATCAAACCCTGAACTGATTACAGCATTTGTGTGTGTAACTGTATTTTAATGCCTAACTATTTTCCAGTTTGTGTATTTTTGGTGGTTGTTCGTGCGAAATAAAAGTTTTATCCCTAATCTGTTTTTTTGTTTTCGTGCAGGTATTGGTTAACATGGTGAACGACAAAAGTTTTCTCTTCCTTCTTTCTTCAGGACAACTGTCCAACTTAAACGGTATGCTGCCTGGGTTTTTTATTTTTTTTTTATTTTTTTTTTTTACCTTAAAAATATGTGCATGATGTTAGAAGGATTTTAAAAATCCTGCTATATGTTTTAAGAACGCAGATCAGTTTGGAAAACGTCTTGTCAAGCCCTGTTCATCTATCCCCATGCGCGGGATGTGTCGAAATTCTGTAAGTATTTAACCCTAGAGGTAAATCCTAATTGTTGAGTAAACTGTTATGTATATTAAAGACATCTCTCTAATACTCTTGGAAGACTGATGTCATGTACGGGTAAAAACTGTTCTTTTATCTTTTTCCCCGTGATGACATTACGTCCTTGGTGCTCTAGTTATCTGTAATAATCACTTGACAGACACAGTTATTCTTTACTGTTTTTTTTCAGTAAAGTGCAATACCTTTTTCCCCCCCTTCTAAACATTATCTACTTTTAAGTGCATCAATGTAAACGTTACAGTTAAAAAATAAAAAATAAAAAATAAAAAAAGTGGTTGCTTATAAATTGGTTTCAGCATTCATGTCACCAGCTGTAGTCATAGGCTTAAAGGAATACTCTTCAGTCATTTTTAGATCATCAGCTAGGTCTCCTGTGTGTGTGTGTGTGTGTGTGTGTGTGTGTGTGTGTGTGTGTGAACAAAACATGATGAATTTAAACATTAGCAACTTTTTCAATGTTTGAATTAGCCAGGCTTTAACCAATTAGATTTTATTTCTGGTGTGATCTCATATAAGCAGATACTTTGCTCTGGCTTGTTGCTCAGCTCTGCTGTTCTCTGTAAGCGTGTGGCTCAACAGTAGCTCATGTACATAGACACCAATAATTACAGATGGAGGAAAAAACTCACTTTCTTTTTTCCTGTGTGGCAATACATGTATCGTTGCACTGTCTCCAAAATCAAATTATTAAAGATTGAGACGAATCACACATGGTCCTCAAAATTTATATTACATATGAATATATGTTACACTCAACAGAAAAAAATTAAATACAATAGTTTACTGATTTACATAAAAAGCTTGCATGTTCTCTCTGTCCGCCATGATGGTTGTTTTGAAGAGAATTATAATGAGGTTGTATTGGGTGATCTCTTGTGATATTAAAATTTTTAATCTAAAGTGGACCGTTTAAGGTTTAAAATGTATTACTAAGTGGTAGTTCAGCTGTAGAATTCACACACACTGGGGGAGCTTTAAGACCCAATGTAACAAAAAAAAGGGGGACCTTTTTAAATAAATTATATTCTTTGTTATTGACAGCAAATCTTTACTTTACACGAATCAGTCGAATCATGCTGTTCTCAGGATTGTGACATGAGCTTGCAATTAAGCAGAAGCTAATAAGAATATTTAAAATATGTAGAATTAACTAGAATCTTGTTATTCTAGTTAAAAACTTTACCCTTGATATACCACATTTTACCGCTAGGGTAATTTACTTATTTTGCCATATCCATAAATTGATGCTTATAGCTATACAGTAATTTGAATAGAACATGTGACATTTTGTCAATTTTATGAATATTCTTTGTTTTTTAAGCCCCTGAGCCCCGAACTCCACTCACGCCCTTGACCCCAGTGCCCCAGGACACTGTAATGCCCCACCTGAACAGCTTCCTCCCAGCATACCACTACGCTCTCAGCAAAGTGCGCTGTAACACTCCGCCTAACCTGAGTGCCGGAGTGGAGCAGCAGGCCCACGAGTACTTCAGCAGCCTTCACGAGTCCAAACCCATCCAGCGAGTCCGACTCGACTACGATGTCAAACTGGACGACAGGGAGAAAGTATTTCCCGCTCCAAGGCAGAGATTTCACTGGGAAGGCTACGTCCGTTCTTACTTTTTCAATCCAGGTCTGTACACTATGCCTGTTCAAAAAGCCAAAAACATTATAGAGAAATTCGGGTGTGTTCCTGAGTCTAGTACGGATCCCGAGACCGTAGACTCCTCAGAGGATCATGGCGACCCAGAGGGAACGAACAAAGCTTTAAAGCTGCTTCAGACGAATAAGACAAAGGAAGCCAATTTGAAAGAAGTGAGACTGAACACTCATGGTTTAAAGAGGCAGTTGGAGGAAGACGTGCAGAATGTAAGTGCAAAGTGTTCAAGGATGGCCGCACCCAGCAACGGAGAAGCCGAAGGTCAAGGTAGGTGGAAACGCATGGGATGAATAGTGTCAATATTAGATGATGATGATGCAGTTAATGAGAGGAAATGAAATGTACTCAAGGTTTTACACATCAGCCACTTGCATTCACTATTAGTAATACTTACCCTGCATCTGTCAGTCGTCTCAAAACCAGAGAAACGATCTTATCAGCCAATCATTATTTTCAGTCTTAAAATCTTTCAAGTAGGGCTGCACAATTAATTCCTTGACATCAGTCCCAAATGATATTAGTCATACACTCGCAGTGTAACCCAACGCTGTTCAGGTGTTTATCAATCAAGACATTAATGAATGATTCAGTCATACAACTCGATCACTTCCATTCACTTCGCGTTCCAATATTAGCACACGCTCAACTCCAGCCAATCAGTGGCTGGTACTGTTCCTCATTTAGCCTATCACAAACTGGAGGGGGCAGTTTACCTTCTAAAAGAATGTTTGATTGGCTCCTTTCGATGCTCTCAATGCGCATGTATCAAACCATTATGATTTCTTCTTCTTGGGTTTAACAATGAATTTAAACTTTATCATGGCATGCATTTGTTTGTTATTTTTTTATCAGAATAGGGTAAATCCATACACATAAAATATATACTACTGTCCAATCAAAGACCGGCAATTTCAGTTCTAATTGATATATACTTTAATTAACTTCATTTATTTCATGTATTTTATTTAAGATAACCGATTGATTCTAGCTGGTACACAGAGACTTTGAGAACAGATCGAAAGCTACGGAGAAGTATATGGAAAGTGTGTTAAGATTGAGCACAAAAACCTTTGACATATCGTCAATACTGTAAACTATATACAGTGGAACCTTGGATTACGAGCATAATTTGTTCCAGAAGTGGGCTCGTATTCCAAAAACACTCGCAAACCAAATCAACTTTTCCCATAAGAAATAATGAAAACTCAAATTATTCGTTCTACAGTTATACAATAAATATATAAAAAATAATTCATGCAACATATAAAGTAAAAATAAAACAAATTAACCTGCACTTAACATAAAAAAGTAAAAATAAATCCAGACAGATGAGTGTTTCGTTTTGTGCGCAAAGGCGCTGTGTATTTGTACGTCTGTGTGGAATTAGCCCCTCGCCTCATCTTAAACAGTAAAACTCATTCTCCCTCCCCACACCACGCTTTCTAAGTTTCACAACTAACATACACAATGCAAACACTGTTTTAACAAGAAAAAAAAAAATTCTCTCTAATGATACTCGCGTGAGCATACTAACGGAATCACTGCTGTAAAGTAAAAAATAACAAATGAACCAGCACCTTACCTTTGAAAAGAATCGTGACCGAGCTGAGTTTTCTGTGTAAATAAAGCGCGTGTGTGTCTGTGTCAACTTACGCACACACACAAAAAAGTACACATGAGAAAAGTGTGTGTGTGTCGGTGTGTGTGGGTCACAGTGTCAAATTACGCACGCGCACACAGAAGAGAGAGGAGATGTTGATTTTACCAGTAAGAGACTAGCACTAAGACGCAGCAGGGGAGACTATTACCCATAATTCCCGCAGCGCAAGAGAGAGAAAAATCATTGGCTCAGTTGTGATCACTTGCCGCTCGGTGTCAAAATAAAAGTCACATGCATGATGCATGATACTCGGCGCTCGTAAAACTAATACTTGCTCGGTTTCTGATTAAAAATTTATTAAAAATGTTTGCTCGGTTTGCGGAACACTCGTGATCCGAGGTTCCACTGTATCTAATTTCAAACTATCTAAGAGAGTGCATCATTTACCTTTATGCTGATTAAATATAATCATGAAATAAACCAACATATATGAGGATGAAGTACTGTAGTTGGTTACTGTAGATGCTGCTTTAGTAATTTGTTTTATTATTGTTAACATTCTATCTTTGTTTAACATGAAAGCTGCTATTCACTTCTAACATAATTTTCTAAAACATGTTGAAAGCCCCTTTTTTATATATATATATATATATATATATATATATATATATATATATATTTTTTTTTTTTTTTTTTTTTCTCTCCCCAAACTTCAGAGCAAAATTTATATTTTGGCTTTAAAAAAAATTGAATCGTATAAAATTCACATGGAGAAAAATTGTGATTTCACATTTTAACAAGAATCATGCAGCTCAACATTTTAAGTCGAACTGACGTTTTTTTTACTTTTTTCCCCACAGATAATCATGCTGGATCTAATTTACTTGTATTATAGCTTATTATTATATATTATATTTTCTATGTATCTTATTATTTATGTTCCTGTGCCACCATTGTCTGTTGTGCATAAAATACCAAACAAATGCATGACATGAGCTACATCTTTAGAGCAGTCATGTTTACCAAGCAACAATGTCCTCACAGCTTCATATACTTAGTTATGTCGTTGTCTTCTTCTTTTTATTTTTTCAAGCTGAGAATTCATGCACGTCTCTGACTGATGTGCTGACCAGCATTGGCCTTCAAGACACAGACCTCAGGAAGGACAAGAGTCAGGAGTCACTGAAGCTTGTGGAGTTACTGGACAAGCTCAACAAAACCACTCAGGATACAGACTTGAGGAAAGGCAACACTCGGGCAGCGCTAGTTAACAAGATATCAAGAACACTACGTAGCTCATTCACGACTGGCGCAGATGGAAAGAGCAGTGAAGACACTGAGAAGACTCTACAGGACAGCATGACCAGCCTAGGGCTCCCCACTAACTGCGACACCGACCTCCGGAATCGATTCACGGATGAGGAAGATCAAGAAGCACGAGGAAATGGAAAACGTGATCTTGAGGTATCGTATTGTTCTGTTCTCACATTCTCTGCATGGACCTGATCTCACTCGGAGGCAAATCAGGACAATAGGGTGGACAGAATTACTAACGGGTGTTACAGTAGTAATAGCTTTTAAAGATTACATTTTAACCAAGAATTCACTGATTCACACGAAGATACTTTTCAAAATTACGAATATCTTGTCATTTATTTCTTCACAATAAATTAAGGTTTAAGTTACATGAGTACTCCATATTTTAACTTCCACTGAATAAGAAACTCGGTAATCATGATTTAAAAGGTACTAATATATTTTATATAACTAGCTAATAATATAACCTGGATATATGTACGCTCTTAATAAAAAGGCTCAGATCAAATTTTTCTCTCCAAACTGCGAGCGAATTAGTCCCTAAACTGGCTCATTACACACACTGGTCTCAAAACGTTAAAAAAAAACTGTTTCTTTATAATCCAACCGGCGGTACACTCTCTATGGTTTACACTGGCATCCTGTAGTGGATTCTCCTGTAGTGGCATCCATCTACCTGGAGTGGATTATTTGCCAAGTTTGTTTAGAAATAATAATTATTGCTAACGATAGAGATACATGCTAATCAGTGATAATGGAGCTTTTTGTTCTATTTAAACAATACAAACTAACTTCATAAACCAGAGTTTAACATAAAACTCAACTTAAAAATTTATTTTAAATTAAATAGAACAAAAAGCTCCATTATGAAGTCAGTTTGTAGTGTTCAAAAACTGTACTTGGTTTTTAAGTGAGAAAACTAATGGTACAGATGGTACTCAACCAGAGTAATCGTTTTACCGCCGTGTCTCCAGCGGCGACGGCATTAGGGTTTTACTGCTAAGTGGCGCTATATAACTATAGACTGAGGCCTCAGGTCTTGGTTCA
The DNA here is from genome assembly GCA_011419295.1 of Clarias macrocephalus. Lineage (NCBI taxonomy): Eukaryota > Metazoa > Chordata > Actinopteri > Siluriformes > Clariidae > Clarias > Clarias macrocephalus. The sequence continues at coordinate 75,616 of JAAGKR010001229.1, forward strand.
CTCTCTCAAGGATTAAGAGCTGCACATGGCAGCAGATAAATTCAAATGAAATATTGTGATTGAGCGAATTCATAACCACAGTATTACGATTACAAATTTAGAGATTACATTAAATTGTATTTGGATTTAAGCAAAGTAAACATTAACACAGTGAGCCTTTAGATTTTATCATGTGTAATTAGAAAACTAGTCATGTAGGGTATTGCGTCATCTTGTACTTAGTGTTCTTTTAATTTGTAGTAGATTTATTAACTGAAATACAGTAAATTAAACTAAATGACCGTAACATTCAAATGTTGTCAAGACATGCTACATTTTGCTTTCTTATTAATGAATGAAATGCAGTAGGTTGTCATGATAATCATAATTTTCTTTAATAAATAAGGAAAATTTTTAAACAAATTACATTTCCCTATTTCGGTTGCACCCCTGCTGCGCTGTACCACCGCCGGCAAAACCTTCTGAAGCTGATTTATTGCACGCAGTTTTGGTCTAACGATCTCTCCAGAAAGTCTCAATGGCCTGAATAAGCTCATCTTTATTCCATTTTCACGTGGTGGCTGAAAGTACGGTTCATCACGATTCACCACGAGTTTTGGCGCTGTGAATCTTTTTCCATCTTTCCGTGTGAAAAATTAAATATGTCATTTTTTGGCGGTCCTCACGGAAGTTCATAGACCTTGCAGAACTTCGCGGAACCCCAGCGGGGACTCACGGCGCCTCGTGGTGCCCAACACCGCATCTCACCGCAAGTCAAACCCCATAGGTGAGATGGGGGTATTAGCCTTGTATCTTATTAACTCTTTCCAGCGCATGCCAAACCATTTCGATCGGGTTGAAATCTGGAGAACTAACATGTAAGGAATCCAAATTAAAACAAGTTCATCTAAAATAACGGAACACAGGGCGTGAGAAACAAACCTACTCGGCTGGTGTCTTCCCCCAGTTGATCCCCGCCTCAGCAGTACACCATCTCTCGGCTGTATGTTTTGGGTTATTGTCTACAGCAGTGGTCTCCAACCGTTTTTGCACCACTGACCAGTTTTATGTAAGAGTTTTCCACCGACCAGTCATGACGCACTCGTAACAATGCACAATAAAGTGCATAATATACAACATCCCTTAACACAGAATCCATGTTAGCCCGGAGCTTGTTTCCTTGTGGTGAGGCATTCCCATATAGGAGTGACACCTGACTTGTTTTCCTCATGTCCAGTCTACTCTGTAAATTTCCATTGCTGTAACTGTAGACAACCTCGTCTCACAGGGATGGGTTGTTTGAAATGGATGCAGGATGCAAGAACATCAGTCATCTCAAATACACCTTTAAGACCATGTTTATTATACAGAGCATATATCAATCCGATCATTTTTTGAAAACAAATGACCTCTGGACTCGAGGACTGGAATAGAAATATCAAATGATCACTTTTTTATAGAACTAACCTTCCAAGACAACTGTTGGTCCTTGTCCCTGACGAGGTCCCCCAATGTGAAGTTTTACGGGATGTTTGGCTTCAGGTTTCGCTACTTTTTAAAATTAATTAATTTTATTATATAACAACAATGCAAAGCGCTCTAAAGCCACAGTTGTTTCATCAGCAAAGATTACATTGTCTGAGGTCTCTTTGACAGCCATACACTGGTGAACTTGTCTAAGACGCAGGGCCTTGTTGTTGTCCCTAATCATAGAGTCTGTGCTAAAACAAACAAAAAAAACAATCAACCAAATGAATTTGTTAAATATAATGTATAGTTGCTATAATTATTATAGGCGCTTGCTGGTCTCTGCCACAAGTCCCTCCAGGCTTCTTTATGGACCTTCTAATGGTGCAGATTGATTTTTTTTCAATTGCATTCGGGTCTGAAGCTTGTTTTAAGTCTGTTTAACAGACCGTTCATCATTCTCGTGCAGCATTTCTTCAATGAGGTGCAGCACTATACAAATAAAAAAAACATTTTACTCGATGTTAGATTAATGTATAGTCTATGGTGAATATGAAACAAATACTAACATAGCCTATCTGATCACTTTCAATACAGTTGTTTTAATTGCAGGAAACAGGCGACACGAAGTTGTCTCACTTAACTACACACAGATTTGTATTAACATATACTTTATCCTAATATAGGCAACTACCCGGTATAGAGGAGTTAAACGCCAAAGACAGACTGTGGTGGACTTGAGACCTGAGCTGGTGAAGCTTGATGCAGAGCTTGAGGCACTGAAACAGCAGCTGCGTGTCTGTGAGGCGGCACATGTTGAAGAGAGGGAGGCCCTTAGGAGTGAGTTGCAAGTCTGCAAAGAGGCACGCGCAGATGCAAACGCAGCTCTTGCTGATTTGCAAGCTACCCACAAAGGACTCGTTAAGACGCACTCTGCTGTTATGATGCAACTTAGAGAGGCGCAGAAAGCATTAACAGGCTGTCTTTCACCGACAGGGCATACTGCTAATGGGGATGCAGCCACATCCACTACAGGCTGCCATCCCGAACTTGAGTTTACTCCTCCCACTGCGGAGCTTCTTGAATCACTGATGATTCAGAGTCGAGGGCGGCCCGATCGGCTTGGTTGCTTGCTGTTCCGCAGCGTGGTACCGCAGGCCGTCTATAAAGAATGGGCATCTATAACAAACTGGGATGGTTCCAGAGGCAAACGTGGACTTCCCATGAACTTGAGACGTTTTTTAATGTCGACCGTTGCCCAGAAGTTTTCCACTTTGACTAGCGGGGACAGGAAGCAGATCAAGGACCGAGTGAACGAATTTCTCCGCTCACCGAGGACGACTAATGTTAGACGCGGACGTTTGTAATATTAAATTAAATATACGTTTTTGTCTTTCTTTTCTTTTTCAGTTGTAAAATTTTTTTACATCGTTATATTATTGATTTTTTTTATTATCTTTTATAATTTCTGGTTTAATATTTGAAACATTCATTCTAATTTTCTATTCTGAAAGTTTGCTCTATTTGTTTTAGTTGTAGTTTTAGTTTGCAAAATGCCAATTTGCGCCACCTGGTGGTCAGTTCACTTTACTTTGAAATGTGACTGATTTATTTTGCCTGCTGTGATTTTTGCCGTGGCGGTCATAGGCATTCTGGTTGGCATTCATACCTATTGTGTGAGGAATGGCACATATTTAATTACTCATGTTCGGTTCAGTTGTAAAGCTAGTAAATAAAGCTAAGTAATAAATCTTTGTGTTATGATAATTTTTTTTCAAGGTCTTAAAATTTTAACAAAACAAGGTGCTGTGATATATCGAGAGGTGATTCTCATCCTTAACACGCATTAAGTTGCTTGTAATTATATACAGCTGGATACAGAATTAATATTATATATCTAGGAAATATACAAGATATGTATAGGGGTTTGTGTTCATGGTAAGATAAACTAAAATATAAATGTAGTTAAATATGGTATTAAGATCAGACCTTTGTAATTGTTTAACTTTCATAGAAATACACTTTTAAGATTGATTTTTTCATACAGATTTTTCAAACTTGTCAGTTTACCTAAAGGTCTAGTGCCGAGCAAAAAATAAAAATGTAACTGATGCAGCAGCAATAACACTGTAACATCCACAACACTAGCAGATCATGGGACGAAGGGTTTAAGTACAGTCATGTCTCCCTGTGTGGACAAATGAAGATTGGGGTAGTATGGTTTTATTTGAAGAATTTTTATATAAAAAAATGGTAGATTTTGCTCAAAATGTGCATCTTTAATGGGTAGGAAGAAAAGCATCAGTGTTCCTAGCAGACTGATCGTACACCATGACGACACCACCACACTAATACTGTACATTTCCTCGAGCTCGGATCGTTATTGTAATTCCTTTTGAACTGACTGGAGTTTTTAATTTTAGGAAGAAACTGCTGGCAGCTTGAGTAGCCTGGAAGCTTTCAGTCCATGCTCTGATAGCAACACACAGCAGCGCACTGACAACCAGCCTGGAGAGAGATCAATCCCCTGGGTGCTTATTCCCATAACAGGTATAAACAAAATACTGAGTGTCTTAATCAGCACTAAATAAGTCTTGCATCCCATGTTCAGCGGGAAAAAAAATGTTTTATGTAGACATAGCGGTACAGGGCCATGAAAATGTTTTCCTTCAGTTGTGAATTAGTCTACGCAATTACTTAAATCCTCCACCGCTGATTTTGAGGATGAGCGTTTGGATTTCTATATGGAACCTAGTGCTTTCATAAAGGAGTGACATCTCTCCGATTCTGTGAGTATACAAAAGTGAAGAAGAATGTGCACCCACACGATTACAATCTTAGATACACATCCAGAAGCAAAAATCAGTGACTAGGTTAGTAGAATTGAAGCACGCAATTGTAACATTCAAGATGAGTTCAAGATGTTACATAGACTTTATGGGCAAAGGGATGTGAACACCTGACCATAACACTCGTAAATGGTTCTCAAGGTGTACAGAATGTACGTATATGCTGTAGTTTCCGTTTTCCAGCATGACTGCGCACCTCTGCGCAAGATAAGATTTATCAAGGTTGCAGTGGAAGAACTGGTCTCCCTAAAGCTCTTGAGAACAAACTGACTGTAGCCATGCTACAAAAACTATTGGAAAGCCTTCCCAGAAGAGTGCCAGTTATTCTGCAACAGGTCAGGTATATCAAATTTGGCCATACAGGTGCATTTCTTGGTTGAATACGCAATCAGTATCTGTAAGTGAGTTTTTCTTGCAAGTTGTCCGATTGGCTGGTTAGGTGTACACTACCATTCAAAAGTTTGGACACGCCTTCTAACCCCATGGTCGTTCCTGATTTGCAAAGCATTAGCAGAAGGTGTCCAAAATATGCAGAAATCTCCTCCTTTGTACAGTTGATATTGAGATGAGTTTGTTACTTTATGCCCTGTAAAGCCTTTAGAGCTGTAAGCGGCTCTAATCCGAGATTCTGTCAATTGGTGATTTTTGAGGCTGGTAACTCTAAGTGAACTGCAGCAGAGGTACTGTAGCTTTTGGTCTTGCTTTCCTGGGATGATCTTCATGAGAGCCGGATTCATCATGGTGCTTGATGGGTTTTTCAAATGTACTCATCAATTCTGTTCTTGCAATAACTGGATTTTAAAAGAACAACTGACTCACGTTGCTGTTATTTAGCAATAAACTATTGCCATACGTGTTATTTCATAGTTTTGAAAATCTTCAGTATCTTTCTAGAATGTAGAAAGTAAATCCAAACTATTGACAAAGTTTTGTAGACAGATTAAAGCATATACATGCAGCCAATATATATTAGCCTACTATCCAGGATATTTTATAAGGTTTCTCTAAATTGTAACATTTTTGAACTGTCCGCTAACGCTCTAATGCTCACACAGGTCTGAAGACCGAGAGATACAGCCACAGAAGGGACAGAAACATGGAGGATCCTCGTTTCATTCAGAGCCCCACGGTTTCGACTCACACCGGTCCTGAGACGCAGGACGCCGCACCTCCTCATCAGCCCGACAGCAGTAGTAACATAGAGGCTGAGCCGGAGATCGACTCGGTAGAGGATCAGGACATCGCCGTCTCTGATGAGTCGATAGTTCGACCTGATAGTCAGGAGCAGAACAGGACGTCAGTCGGCTGGGTCGACTGCATGCTCAACGAGCAACTCTCTCTCTTCTCCTCTGAGGTCGAGGATCTGCTGCGAGAAGAACATGTGTACTACATTCCCTCTTCTAATTCCCAAACGCTGCAACATCCACCCCAGACTCCCTTGGTACCTTTCTCAGAGTACATTTCACATTTCATCACTCCGATTCCCATAAACAACTACGTTAACTCATTCCGAGATAGCGCAAGTGCTTTCTTAGATCACTGGAGAAACGGACAGGATGGCGTGACGGTGGTTTCTCCTTCAGCTCCTAAAGTTCTCCCTGTCTCATCTTCTCCATTCATTAATGCACCTGCTTACTCTTCCAGCTCGGTCACTGCAGGGCAACCTACGTCTGCTTTTCATCCTCTGAGCCCAAGAGAAGACCACCAGCAACATGCGCACGATGTACAGTCGATAAACGGGTTAAAGCAGGCAGAGAGCAGCGTGGTCGTGATGCTTGAATCTCACCGTGGTGAGACTTCAGACATTAGCAGTCGTATGACCGTGGACGCAGGAGAAAGCACAGCTAACAGCACAGCTACAAACAACGACGTGGCCACACCTATAGAACCGGCTCCGGCTGCCATCAGCAACATTATCAGTCGGCTGCAGCCTGAGGTGATCACCAACCTCGCGCAGATCATAAGGGACGTACAGAAGAACAACCACTTCTACATCCACTGTGTGGATGAGAAGAGCGATGTTTGCTGGGAAATAAAGGTAGAACCTGTAATGTCAAACACCTAATTGTACTAATAATTGTACTATTATTACTGATGTATTGAGTTACCAGTTTATTAGGTACACCGGTTTTACATAAAACCTGACACTCTGTTTGAAAACAGACTAGTAATTTAGTGGGTTGGACTGAAAAAAAAATTTGTAGCCTGTTGTATGAAGGTTGGAAGATATCTTGTGAACAACAGTGGTAGGGGTAGCTCGGTGGTTAAGGCATTGGACTACAGATTACAGAAGGTCTCAGGGTCAAATAACTAGATAAATATAAGTCGCCTCTGTAAATGTAAAAAATCAACCATGTTGGCTTCTATAAAAGACCCTCTGTTTCACGCTTATTTTATTATCCCATGCAATTCTATAATTTACAAATAAATCAGTTAAAAAGGCAACTAATTAGATAGAGTATTGTATTAATCCCTAAGGGAAATTGAATCATTATAATTTACAGATTATACAACAAATAAGCAGAAAGCAAAAATCGCAACAAAAAAGGGTTAAGTCTAAAAACAAAACAAATAATCTATACCGCTTTTCCTGTATACACAGGGATTTGGAGCCTATTGCAGGAGATTTTCAGGGTACACCCTGAAAGAGCTGCAATCCCGCACTAGGCGCACACACACTCATTCACAGACTACGAGCAATTCTGGAACACCAGTTAGCCTAATTTGCATGTCTTTGGACTGTGGGAGGAAAACCACCATGAGAGAACGTGCAAACTAAATGCATACTGACACCAAGGCGGGAACGCCAAAACTGTCACACACTCTTTACAATTTAAGGTGTAACTGAACCAGAGACTAGCTGTAGGGCTAGAAAACAGCATTAATCTTAAGGATATCGTGGCCCAATTTGAAAATCTGAAAATCATCTGTGGCCCAGCCATACCTTAAGTAACAACTCAACTCGAGATGAGAAACAGGATGCAAACATGACGTCTTTCTGTATATATTTATTTCATTAAATTTGATTACTTTTTTAAAGTAATTCCAACTCCTGTACCTTCACAATCACACACTTTACTTTGGGAAACACTGTAGTACAGTCGTACTGCGTATAAGTTTGATTAGTTTTTATCTGTTCAAATAAACTGGTAGCTCAGTTTAAATTAACTGTTTCAATTGTATTTATTTTTTATACAGGAGTATTATACGAAGCTCGGCCAGTCAGAGTGCGATCCGAAGACCTTTCTTGAGAAAAAAGACAGTCAAGACAAACTCCAAATAGTCATCCAGAATGTAGACATTGCTGCACACATCCATACGGTATGATAAACATGATTTTTTTTTTCTTGACCGAACAAAATGTTAACAAATTCTCTGACTGTGTTGGCCATGATATCAGTTGTTTGTCAGGTTAAACTTTCTGTTCTTGGGATTTGTTCTTACAGATTCCTGCATTAGTGTCTCTTAAGAAGCTGCCATCAGTAAATTTCGCTGGAGTAGACAGTGTCGATGACATCAAGAATAACACCTACAACGAACTGTTTGTTTCTGGCGGCTTCATTGTGTCTGATGAATTCGTCCTCAATCCTGACTTCATCTCACAAGGTGAGGATTTAATTTGAAAATGTAACCAAAAAAAAAAAAAAAAAAAGCTTCATCTTAATTGGCTTGCAAGTTTCCATTGATTTTGTGTTGGACTTTCTTTCCTGTAATAGAGAGGCTTCAGGCTCTTCTTCACTACCTTGAGGAGCTTAACACACCTGAAAGTCCATGGAGATGGCGGGTGCATTGTAAAACTCACAAAAAGGTCAAAGAGCAAAGCAGGTTTGTTGTCCTAAATTTACCAAAATATGAAGTTAATGAACTGATTAACATATGCACACCATTCTTGGTGGCAGTAGTTATAGATTTGACTCAGTTTTTCTCAGCATTTTGTAGATTAGAGAAGATTACACACTTCAACGTTTGTCAACATTACGTGTGTCCTCAGATGTACAGATGAAGCCCGGAACATACTGAACCTCCTCAAGACCTACCACAAGAAACAAATAGTCGAGTTTCTGTCCTATCACGAGTGCGATGCTCCGTCACACCAAGCACCTGACCTGGACTGTCTGGTGAAGCTTCAGGCTCAGAACATCCGACAGCGTCAGATAATATATCTCACAGGTGATTGTAAATGCAGATTATTTTATAACATAGTTTATAACATAACTCTTTGATCATATGCTTACAGCGCAAAACATCCAACCAAAATTTCAGACAGGCCCGGAATCCATCCTGTTGTCTGGATGATTAGGGTGATTGATCGGATACCAGGGCCCTGCTCACACTGCAAATCAAAAAATACCTGATTAAGCAGTCTGATTATGATTTTGTTTGGAGCAACTGATTAGGGGCTAAAACCAGGCTGGATCTATACTGTACAAGCCTCTGGAGGAAGCCTTACTGTCTGGGGTTGTTTCAGCTGGTCAGGTCTAGGGTCAAGCTGATGACCCTAAATGTACTGAATGACCAGGGCATCACATTTATGAATTCCCTGCCTAGTTATTCTAGGTTTGTTCTTTTTGTGTAATATCCACTACAACTCCCGTTAGGGTGAGCAGTATATCGACTTGTATCGAAAAGTATGTGGTGATGTATACTTAAAGTATGTTTCAAATGAGGGGCAGAATGAAAGAATACTATTCATGTAGTTTGTAGGCATGTTTTACAAAGTATTTAACTCCTAATTAATGAATGAGGATTCTGATAGGACTGCCTAGAAAATATTTGTAACCACCTCTAACTCATGCTTGTGCTTCATTTTGTTTAACAGAGCGTCACTTTGAGATGTTTCCACAGTATTCTAACAGTGGCATTGTTATTGCAAGCATTGATGACATCCTGTATAGTATGGCCAGTCTGATCGGTGATGCAGGTGACAAACCAGCGTCCTCAGATCTACATACAGGTCCGACATCCTCAATATGTAAGTAAACAGTCAAGAAAACATCTGTGCTTAAGCATTCATAAATAATTCAAACTTGCTGAAATTGGTATTTTGTCTTTAATGTGATGTTTCTTTTGCTCTCAGTGAGGGAAGAGGACATGGGACTAAGCTCTGAAGTTTACACAGAAAGGACATCTGCCCATGATAAAAGACCCTCTGTCTGTACAGACCTACATCCTGGTCCCATAACTGATCCGGACCCTGGCATACCTGACCAGCCGATAAGAGACAAATTGACGATGGATACTTCACCCTCACCCACCACTGGAACACCAAGCGAATTAGACTTTAAAGCTCTCAGAGATGTAATTTCCCATTTCAGAAATGCACGGATGCACGCAAGTTCCTGCACAGGCCAGTCATCACCAGGATCTTTCAGTAACACTCAAAGCTTCTGTACACAGAGCGACGGACGTTCTCCTGTTCCTCAGGGGCGTTTGGATGACGACAGTCACTCGAATCTGGCTGTTTCTTCATTCCAAGCTTCTGAAGGAGCTGCTGCTCTACAGGGTTTGAGTCAAATGGGGGAAGTCGGGCAAAGAGAGCAAATTCATGCAGAAACCGTACGTGCCTCAGAACACGTCATGTCACAAGCTCAAGATCGAGTCGGCCCTAAAACACGAGATGACCTGGCTGAGCCAGCTTCGGTCACCATGGAGCACCCGAGTAATACTCTCACAGACACAGAACCTCCCTGGAATTGCACAACTGACATAGACATCGCTGCTGAACCTTTAATAAATCCGAACATCAGTGGTACAGAGAGGGACTCGAATCAGGAAATAAAGACATCAGAACAGGCAGTTACAAAAAACCTGATGTCTCCTACAACCTCATCTAGTGCCAGGTCTGGAGCCAATACTGTGACTAGCAGGAACATCCGAGGTGGAAAACATCCAGTGCCTGGACGTTCACCTTATGGGATGAATACTTTAGTGGCGATGGACAGAATGCTGCAGAGCGGTAGTTTGTGGTCTGCTACTCAAGCTTCTCAGAACAGCACGATTGGCCTCAGATCCCCACTAGTGAACAGCTCAGTGGCCAACACATTCACACATTCAGGCCTGCAAAATCTTTTACCTAGCAGTAACATGGCCTGGAACAGTTTGGCACAAGGGACAGTTCCAAACATGTGGGGACTTCAGCCAGGTCTAGGTCAAGTTCACCGGACTCAGTTCATCCAGAGCTACGCCTGGAATGGGAATCCTGCATTCCAAGGCAGCGGACATCCTCCCCCTAGAGGGGGTTATGGCGGCTGGTGACCCAGTGCTATCTACATAGTTATATTTTGAAACCTTTTTTTTTTTTTTTTTTTTTTAAACATTCCCTGACAAAAAAAAGTGAAATCATTCACTAGTGGATGTTCAAGTCATTTTGTATAGACTCCTATATTTGTATTTAAATATTTTGTTAAATTGTCTGGTTTATGTTTCTTTTTGGAAAACACTACAGGCAATTACAGCCTTGCTTTTAATGTTATCCTTTTTAAACTAAAGAAATAAGTGCATTAAAACAGTTGTAGCAGCTGATTAACATTTGTTCTGGCTTCTATGTATGATACCGGTGAGTGTGTGGGGTTTAAAAAAGTGAAAACTCTGGGTTTCTTCCCTTGTCCCCAAAACAGGCTGATTAGTTGATTGGATACTTCCGGATTTAAGTTCCTCTAGCGGTAAATGTGTAAGTGACAGACTCCCATCATTTGCATTTCAAACTTTACAAGTTTTACTTGAAACAGTATCATTAAAATAAAATACTTAAATAGCTAAAATTTGAGAACGGCAAATCTATGATTGTAATACAAAGCTGGAACTGATTTGAACTTTGGGTTTGTACAGTAGAATAGCTTCTTAAACTACTACTATTGTAGAGCCAGCCAAAAGTGAAGGCTAGTTTGTTAAATAAACCTCGGGAGATGGTTAAACTGTAGGGTCAGGAAAGGTCCGGTCTTACGAGGTTTAAAAAATGCCCCCTGCCCCTTTTCAAGGAAATATGTATATTTTATATATAATATACTTTTTTTGCTATGCTCAAAGCAACACACATGAACTTTACCAAAGTCAAAAATACTTTAATTCACATTTAAAACCTTAAAGTACCTGGTTGGACATGGTGAGAAATTCACACCGTCAAGTTGTAAATGCAGTTTTGAAAGTGAACACAATCAACCCAATAAATAATACTTCAACCACAATCATTATCAGAACTGCTATATTCAGTACATCAACATGGAAGGGAATACCTTACCTTTAGGGGCTCCAGAAACAGATTGTTTTTAAAAACAATCACAGTCAATGAACAGTGCATGTGGTAGGAGTCTAACAACTGTAGAAAAATGAAATGCTCCTTGCTACAGTACGTTTTCGCTGTGGACAATAAAGTGCTGGCGTGTATCCTGCTGTCAGTGGAACTTTTGTGGTTCTCCTCATCGAGGCTGGAAAGCTGGTGAGTCGGTTCTGCTCTGCTCCTGCAGTAAAGGGCTTAGACTGGTTTCTAGCTCTCTCCGTTTCAGAAGCAGACCCTGGAAATAGACGCACATGGCAGTCGTCATCATCAGCAGGTAAGTGATACACAATGATATGTGCTGGACAAAAAAAATGCTTATTACCTGTCTGAGTTCAGACAAGCCTTTGAGAATAGCCTGCTGTCGCTCTGTGCTCTTCAGCAGCTCGGGGTGTAGGAGGGGATCCCGCTGTACCGCGGGGGTGTGCTGTCTGCTGCTCATGTCTAAATAGCACAGGTACTTTTAAGTCAATGCAAAGTATTTTTATATCTACTCAGTCAGAACCTGTTACCGGAGCTATTACAGCAGCGCCAACAGTGCATTTTATTAATGGGCTTATTGTTTCTAGAACATGTCACACAACTGCATGTTCATTTAATTTTTCATTTTCATTCATTTTTATAAGGAAGAGGTAACGCGCATCAGAAATGTTTGTTACAGCATCTTGAACACTGAAAAGTCTTTGAACTTTCTCTGTAATTTCTTTTGTTATAAAAGCTTTAAGAAAAAAAAGGCTGATGAGAGGAAATAACCTCATAAGTATAAGCTTTACATGAACTAATTTTAATTAGATTAATTTATTATACTTTTAAAACTAATTGGTAACCGATCCATACCTGCATTTAAATGGACCTATTCTATTAAAATAAAATCAAAATAAAAATGCATGGTGCAATGACTTCAGAACAAAGATTTCATTCAAACGTTTCTGTTGGAATAAATCTATTGTTTCTTGCGCCTGAGACAGAGGGTAGCATTAGACCATGTGACGCTTCCATTCATAATAATTACCAATTAGTTTTATAAGTATAATAAACGACCTTCGGAAAAAAAAATCTCCATCACTCTTTGCCTCAGACTTTAATCCACTGGCTCCTGATCTTTGGTGAAGGAAAAAGCACTGAGCTCGCATATTACATGCCAATCATAGATGAGAGATTTTTTGTAACCATGCAGATGGCGGGATTTGTTGGAAAAGATGGGAAGCATAACATAACCTCAGCTTGGGCATAACGTTTTGTATTTTAGGCAGATTAAATGCTACACAGGAGGTACAACCAGTGTGCATTTCAAAATTCTGATTAAATGCTTTGAACAAGTAAACGCAAATCTTATCAGATCAGCGACCATATAAACAATTAAGTTGGAATCTCTAATCAGAGAATGGAAAAATACTGGAGGTGTTACCGCATAAGAAGAACCCTAGCAACATGTCCCATAAATTGCATGAAAATTATTTAATTAATATTATTGTTGTTATTGTTGTAATTGAAATAAGATATCAAGAAGGAACCAAATAAAGTTTGTCACCCAGAAAAAAAATATCTAGGAGACTAATCAATTATAAAACCATAAGGCATTGTACTCTGGTTTTTATTACATCAATCCCTCTAAATTTGGATTAATTTAACAATAGGGCTTTCACCCTCATTATCTGGCAGTTTATACTGCAGCTCTGGATTTTAGAACAACTTAACATTAAGTCAATCAACTTCAGGACTCTTCATGTCAGTCTACATAACAGTTTGTTTTTGTACAAAAACCTGCCCCTGTGTTTTATTCCTTACTTTCCACCAAAGGTGGAAGGCAACTGAGAACATTTACTTCATTACTGTACTGAAGTACAGTTTCCACCTATTTGTATTTTGCTTGAATAGATTTATTGGTGGACAATTTTTCCTTTTACACCACTACATACATTTTACTCAAGTACATAATCTGTGTAGTTTGCTTAGCACTGCTTCCTACACCGTCTATACCTGCATGTATGTGCCGTGGTCCTTCGTGTGTTGCAGGTCTGGAGATCGGGGCAAGAGGATCGAGGTGGTAAACCTCATTTGTGCGCACATATGGGACGTAATCAGGTGATGAAGGCCAGCCATGGCTCTCTGCCTGTTCTTCTGCTTGGGAAGGAGGATGAAGCTGGAGTCTGTGCTTCACTGCAGGGATGGGAGGTGAGGGAACTCTGCTACAGACAGAGATGAGATGATCCAAGGGAAGCCCATATAACATTTAACTAATTATGACATTTGCTTTGGCCTTACAGTTCCACAATTCAACATTTAGCATGGCTAAGTAATAAATTCCTAGTTGTTTTATGAACTACTTAATAGGGCAGGAATGTGAGTGAGGAGTGATAACGTACCTTTGAGTGGCAGACTGTACTCTATGCGAATCCTCATCCTAAAACAAACATCAGATTAAATCAAACACCTTCCTGTACATTATGATGAGCCCACTGATCTAACCAGGTACACCAATGTTGCTTACTTTCTGCTGAGCCAAGTACAAGTGCCGTTGAAGGTGAGATGTATTTCCAGACTGTGGAGGGACTGCATGCTGTGCCGTTCTAGAAATCGTGTTCCTCTCCACCAGGGTCATGAGCTCCATCTGCCTGCGCATCCTGTTCTCCTGCCTGTTCCTCTGCAGGGCAGGAGGGTAACGCTCTGACGCAGGAACAAACGCTTTCCCTGGTCTGTGCGTGTTCCACTCTGGTCTCCTGACGGGCTGCTGCTGTTCATGGGTTCTGTCTGTCCGGGCGTAGGCTTCGTAAGGATCTGGTCCTTTGATGGCCTTGCACATGTTCTCTTTTCCACCGTTCTTTTCAGCCAGTCTGCCTTCACGTTTGGATCGTTTTATGTTAGGAGGGGCTTCGTACTTGACTGCAGCTTGAAAGCCCTTGCTGGTCTCAGGAGAGAGCGCTGGATTTATGTCTAATTTTAGACAAAATGTTCAACAAAAAAGATGACATTAAATGATTAGGCTCAGAAGAAGTTATGTATTTTTTTATTTAGTCGACAATCTAATCGGTGGGATTTTTCTTGTCTGAAGGTTGCTCGTTTAAGTTTTGCACTGGCTGTACAGTACATACAATGATCAGCCATATCATTATGACCACCAGCCTAACATTGAGTAGGTCTCCCATTTTGACATAATAATTTTTTTTTTTGTATAATACACCTTTTGTTTCAAACCAACATTAACATGTTTAGCAATTTGTGCTAGCTCAGTGAAAATGTCACAAGGACTGGAGTTTGATTTGCTCTGACTCAGACCCTAGCCATCACAATTGTGCCCTTGTCACTTGCCCATTTTTTCCTGTTTGTAACACAACAAGAAGAAAAAAACAAAACAAAAGCTTAGCTTGCTGCTTAATAGATCCCACCCCACTTCCAGGTACCATTATATTTATATTAGAGTGACTTTGGCAAGGTGACGACTAGAGAACTGGGTCAGGGCAAGTCCAAAACTGCAGCTCTTGTGGGTTGTTCTCAGGCTGCAGTTGTCAGGAATTAACAAAAAGTGGACCAATTTCAGCTCTGTTGTGTCCTCAAGTCTGTTCTTTTTCTTGTTTTTTTTTTTTTTTGTAAAGATAACAGCATATCTTAGGCTGTTCATGTCAGAATTAAATCCATTCTAATATTTTTTAATTATAGCAATATTCTTGTTTTTATGCCAGGGCAAGAAAAAAAAAAGGTTATTTTGATCACATTTTTTGAAGTGAAATAAGTTACCTGTCTGAACAGCAGTGTCTTTCCAGGCTTTTTGTGCAGCCTCTGTTATCATGTCCAGTGTAGTCAAACTCTCTGACCATTGACCAGTAAATGCTGTAAAAAGGTTTGACATAGTTTGACTTTTATGAGTATGGAAATTGACTTTTAACATGTGAGAAGGGAAGGTAATTAATCTTTTTACCCTGTGAGGTAGTCTCACTTTGCAACAGATTAGAAACATCATGGCCTTTCTTCACCAGGTCTTTAATCCTCTGTAGGTGTTTGTCTTTTTGTGCTTCCTCTGATGCCCTTTGCATACTCTGATACAGCTCGTGTGTTTTGCGTGACTGTAACTCCTAAAGCGCAATGAACAAAAGGTTAGCGTTTGAAAATATGACAAAAATCTGTACTTGCTGTATATCTTACTCCAGAATTATTGGAGCCATTTATAAAAATAAACTAAACGAACAAGCTGCCAAATTTTACAATGGGTTTGAAGGTCTCAAATTTGATACCTTACATCAACTAACTTGCGATCTCCCCTCCTTTAGTCCTCTTAAATACTTCCAATTTTTTTGAAACTTTTTAAAAATCATAGTTTTGAGTGTGCTTAATGGTATTAAAAACTTTATACAGTGTAACCTTGGATTACAAGCATAATTTGTTCCGGAAGTGGGCTCATATTCCAAAACACTCAAACCAAATCTAATTTTCCCATAAGAAATAATGAAAACACAAATTATTCGTTCCACAGCCCAAAAAAATAAATACATAAAAATAAAACAAATTAACCTGGACTTTATCTTTAAAAAAAAAAAAAAAAAAAAAGTGAAAATAAATCCCGACAGATAAGTGTTTCCTTTTGTACACGCAGGCACCGTGTATGTGTGTGAGAGTGTAGAATTAGCCCCTTCCTCCTCCCTCTCCCTACCTCTCTCTGACACTCACGTGAGCGCATACGAACGGAATCACTGCTCTAAAGTAAAAAAAAAAAAAGCACTTTACCTTTGAAAAGAATCGTGACAGAGCAGACTTTTCTGTGTAGAACAGAGTGTGTGTGTGTGTGTGTGTGTGTGCGCGTGTGAAGCCGGGGAGTGAAGCAAGAGTGAGAATAATCATTGGCTCAGTTGTGAACATGTGACGCTCTGTGTCAAAACGTGATACATGATACTTGGCACTCAAATCAATACTTGCTCGTTTTTCGAGTCAAAATTTATTAAAAATCTTTGCGTTCCACTGTATATGTATATTTTTAAGCTGATTATACAGGATGAGCCTAAAGCTTGAATCCTTATACAGTGGAACCTTGGAGTGGAAGCATAATTCGTTCTGGAAACGTGTTCGTATATCAAAATACAGTGGAACCTCAGATTGCGAGTAACGTCGTTTACGAGTGTTCAGCAAACCGAGCAAACATTTTTAATAAATTTTTTATCGGAAACCGTGCGAGTATTAGTTTACGAGCGCTGAGTATCATGCATCACGCATGCGACTCTTATTTTGACACCGAGCGGCAAGTGATCACAACTGAGCCAATGATTTTTCTCTCTTGCGCCGCGGGAATTATGGGTAATCGTCACCCCTGCTGTGTCTTAGTGCTCATCTCTTACTGGTATAATCAACATCTCCTCTCTCTTCTGTGTACGTGCGCATAATTTGACACTGTGCCCCACACACACCGACACACACACACTGCCCGGCTGCACATACACGCTTTAGTTACACAGAAACCTCAGCTCTATCGCGATTCTTTTCAAAGGTAAGGTGCTGATTAATTTGTTATTTTTTACTTTACATCAGTGATTCCGTTAGTATGTGTTCACGCGAGTATCATTAAAGAGATTTCTTTTTTTCCCGTTAAAACAGTGTTTGCATTGTGTATGTTAGTTGTGAAACTTAAAAAGCGAGGTGTGGGGAAGGAGGAGGTTTTTACTGTTTAAGACGAGGCGAGGGGCTAATTCACCACACAAATACATGGTGCCTGCGCGCACAAACGGAAACACTTATTTTTGAATTTATTTTTTCTTTTTTTAAATGTCAAGTGCAGGTTAATTTGTTTTATTTTTACTTAATTAATAGAATATATAATTTGTATGTATTTATTGTTTTGGGCTGTAGAAGGAATAATTTGAGTTTATTATTTCTTATAGGAAAATTCTTACGAGTGTTTTTTGAACACGAGCCCAATTCCAGAACAAATTATGCTCATAATACAAGGTTCCACTGTACTAGTAAACCAAATGGAATTTCCCCATAAGAAATGATGTAAACTCAATCTATTCATTCCACAGCCCAAATCTAAATACATTAAAAATTATTAATACAAAATATAAAGAAAAAATAAAACGCATTAACCTGCACTTTACCTTCGAAAAGAATCGTGACAGAGCAGTGTGAGTGTGTACAGACGAGAGGAGGGGTGTGGGCAAGTAAAAGAAAGAGGAGGAGCAGTGTGTGTGAAGGCAACAGGATGAGGGTTGTGTGTGAAGGGGCACAGTGTCTAATGGCGTTCGCGCACACATAATGGCATGCTGATACTGAAAAAATGGATCTTTAACCTCTCTAAACAAACTTTCTTTTGCTTTACACGCGCATACACACGTGTTATAATAAACAGTGCACATGCGTGTACACACATACAAACAAAATAAAAGATGCTTTACATGCACAAATGTGGTCACAGTGTTATAGTAAACAGTATACATGCGCACGGATGTTGATTATACCAGTGAGAGACGTGCACTAAGACAGAGCAGGGGAGACGATTACCCACAATTCTGCAACGAGAGAGAAAAACCATTCGCTCAGTTGTGATCAAGTGAAGCTCGGCGTCAAAACAAGAAGCGCATGCGTGATGCATGATACTCGGTACTCGTAAACCAAGACTTTGGGTTGCAAAATGAGTACAGATGACAAAAGTCTTTATTTTTTTCCCTTTTTTAGAGAATGATTAATAGTTTTAGGGGTGCCAAATGGTTTTAATGGTCCAAATTTTGCACATTCCCTTAAAGAATGTTAATAATTCTCGAGGTGACTGGCTTATATTGGTTGGTAGGCCACAATCAGAGCTTTTGTTTCCAAATAAAAGCACTGGCTTTTGTACCTCTTTTTGTCTCTGAAGCTGAGTGTCTCTCTGGTACTGCTGCTGCAGACGTTCGCTCTCTCTAGCGACTCTGCGTTCTTCCTCCTGCTCCATGGCCTTCAGAGCCGCTTCTTCTTTCTCTTTTTGTCGCCTCCGCTCCTCTACCTGAGCCTCGATATCTCGCTGGTATGAATAAAGAAAAAAAGATTCCACCCATATTAATAATAGTTCACAACTTATAATTAGTTTGGTGATCTTGTAATGTGTGTTTACTACATATACTATATATAGTGTATACACACACAAGCTTCATTTGAGCTTGCTTCCATCATAGTCATAATCTAGTGAAGGAAGAACTTTGTGTACTCTCAACAATAACTAATATTCAACGTCTTTGCTCAAATGTCAGAGAGGGGTCACATTGTGGTTGATCACATGGGCAGCACTTTCCATGCTGATGGGCAACTTGGCAAAATCTTTGATTACTTATGCATCAAAGAAAATGCAGAAGAAAGACTGTACCCAAGGTATAAACAGGTTTTCATTTAGAAATATTTTTCTCCCCTTCTAACAGTATTAAAAATAACATTGATATGATTGAACTCTTTTTAGAAATGTATGCAGCACTAATGATCCATTAAAAAAATTCAGCATATTGCAAATTGGTGTAAAAAAAAAAAAAGTGTTTGCCCCTTACTGATTCCCCCCCCCCTTTTTTTTGCATGTTTCACACTTTGACTAATATTTAATTAAAACAGTAAAGATAACAAGTAAACACATCATGCAGTTTTTAAATAAAAGGTTTTCATTATTAAGGAAAAACTAAATCCAAAATTACATAACCCTATGGGGAAAAAGTGTTTTCCCCCCTGTTTATCACACACAGTTAAATTTCTCTAGCCACACCCAGGCCTGATTACTGCCACACCTGTTCGCAATCAAGAAATCACTTAAATAGGACCTGACAAAGTGAAGTAGACCAAAAGATCCTCAAAAGCTAGACATCATGCAAAGATCCAAAGAAATTTAAAAACAAAAGAGATCTGAATGACTCCAAGGCCAATATGATCGCCTTTAGCTCCCTTCTCGCTAGGAGTGGAAGGAGTCGTTACCACAAGTGGGCGCTCATTGGATTAAAGAGGTCTTGTACTTTCTTCACCTAGAAAAGTTTCGCTACTCTATAAGGGGATCGACTCAGGAATTTTATGATGTCTGGCAACCGTTTATAAGCCATTTTGAAAATATAGATGCAGAGCAACTGTATCTGTAATAAAAGATTTCTTTTTTTAATCTCCGTTTCTAATACTTCCTTCATTACATTTTCTGTTTGATGCGTAATTTATTTAATTTTCTTTCTTTTTCTTCCTTTTTTCTTTCTGCTGACTGGCTGTTTTTTTTCTATTCTTTTTTTTCTTTAGTTTTGATTTTTGTTGCTGTTTGATTGTAGTTGTTTTTATTGTGGGGTGGGGGAAGGGGTATGGAGGGGGAAAAAATAGTGTACAATGTATGTATGTATATGTAACTTGTTTATATTTCCAATAAAAAAGACTTTAATCAAAAAAAAAGAGAAAGTAAATAATTGAGATCTATCAGTCTGGGAAAAGTTATAAAGCCATTTCTAAAGCTTTGGGACTGGAGCGAACCACAGTGAGAGCCATTACTTACAAATGATAAAAACATGGAACAGTGGAGAACCTTCCCAGAAGTGACCGGCCACCAAACCTACCCCAAGAGAGCAGCGACAACTCATCCAAAAGGTCACAAAAGACCCCACAACAACATCCAAAAGACCTGCAGGCCTCACTTTCCTCAGTTAAGGTGAGTGTTCATGACTCCACCATAAGAAAGAGACCCGGCAAAAATGGTTTGCATGGCAGAGTTCTAAGGTGAAAACCACTGCTAAGCAAAAAGAACATAAAAGTTTGTCTCAGTTTTCCCAGAAACCATCTTGATGATCCCAAAGACTTTCGGATTTTTATACTGTTTTTAATTGCACTGGCCCATATTGCGATTTAGATTTTTATGCAATTATTTGTGCAGCACTAGTTTGCATGAATAGGCCACTTGTGATGAGAGGAGTAGTTTCTACTCAAACCTACCTGATGTTCGAGCTGTTTCAGACGCTTCCTCTCTCTCTCTTCAATCTGAGCCGGATCCAACAGTGCCGTCATAGTACGCAGGTAGCTGCAGGAAGAACAGTCCTTACAGTTCTTCATATCATTGGTTTTACAACACAGAAACTATTGCTCTTTTTTTCATAATGACCATTTGAAGAAGAAGTCAGAGATGTATATAATTAACACGCATGTAAACATTAAAAGTTCCCTAGGTTTACCTGGTCCTTGGCTGAAAGCTCTGAGTGTTGTCCACACTGGCTCTACCCATAGTGTCCCCTCCACATGTGCTCATGGCCTCCCAGGCAGTGGACAGAGCCTGAGAGGGGGCACGGTGATGGGAGAGGGAGCTGCCCGTATCGAGCTCTCCAGTGGGAGGAGGCTGTGCTGGGAGACGCCGCTGAAACGAGTCAAAGTGCATGGCCCAGCGCTCATGATCCTCTGCCTGAGAGGAGGAAACTCAATGCATTGTTGCAGCAGCCAAACAAGTATATATGTAAAATACGCACACAGTGGAATAACTGACTAACTGCAGTGTCAGGAGGAACGTACCTGGTTCTGGCTCTGTTTCTCCAACTTCCTGCGCAGTCTGGTTTCCTCTCTCTGCTGCTCCAAGTCCTGCAGCCAGCGTCTCTGCTGCTCTTTCTTCTCATCACTGAACGCCTGCTCCAGTGGTGCGGCTTCCTAACCAGTTATCAAATACAACATGACATGTACTTGGGCAGGGCTTACGGTGCCACTTGGGACAAATACAAAACTAACCTGGTGTTCTGGACAACCTGGAAATTAATAAAAATCCCATAATATATTTTTACATAACTAATTGCAAACATGTCTGAAAGGGAAGGTCTACATCAATAGGTGTGACATTGTTGTATACTTTCAATTGATGTTGCGTAGCAGGGACGTAAAATAAACATTACCCCGAGCACAAAGGCTGAGCGGATAGCAGCAGGAAGAGCCTTCAGGTTGCTGTGTGTCTGAGAAGCTTGAGGCTGGTTATTTGTGATTTCTGTGCCACTCTGTTTTATTCTGTCCTCTTCCACCTATTTAGACAAAATTAGCTTAGATCAGAATTATTTCAACATCATGGTAAACCATTCAAAGACACTTTTTTAAATAATCATGTTTATACCTGATTGGCAATGCCTTTGTGTATGCACAAGTTGTGTGTCCATTCAGCTTGTTATATTGTATAATGTTTGCTTGACTTTAGGAACAAGACACTGCATGTTAAAATTTCCCACTTTGTGTCCATGCTGTCAGGACTGTACAGCTTCTCTGCTTTTTTTATATGAAGTCAATTCTAAAGTCTATGAATTTAGGTAAAGGTCCAATTTATCAATGATACATTTTTTATTTATTTGGGGGAAAATACAGTGCCTGGACAAAAAGTTGCACACTGTAATATTTCACTGGATCGCCTTTAGATTTGATTATGTATTGGTTATCCATGGCATTGTTTCGAGAAACTTATGCAACATCATAACATTCAGTTCTATTATATTTTGATTCATATTCTCATATTGATTCCTCACAGCCACCCCAAAAAAATATAACCAATATTACTAATTTCCAACATTTAATTATATTTTTGTGTATAAAAGCAATCTAAAAGTTGGATTGTCTGTATATTGAAGATATTTGGGGGTGGGACATAAGATATAATTCTGTTTGTTTTTGCACGCATCATGTAAAAACACGAACTAATTTTAATGCATTTTTTACTGGTGTATTAAACTGAGCTTGAGGTAACAGGCTTTGTTTCATCTCAATCGACTGACAGGAAGATATGCTAATTAAAATTTTAATGGAAAATGCCTTTATCATTGAAAAATAATTAAACACATTAAAAAATATATATATAATAATAATCGACCTTGGAAAAATCATTAGTTTGTTTCATAATTCAACGGATGACGCCGAATATGTGCTTATGAGTGTGGAATCAAAATCTTCTTAATGAGATCTCACACCATTTTCCGCAATTCAAAGTAACACGTAAACATTTTAGTTCATTCCAAAATTCAACAGATGGTGGTGTACTTTTTTTTTTTTTTCAAAAAGTTTGTGTGTGCACTTAAATTCCATGTGAATGAAGTTGCAGGCACGCCTAGTATGAAAGACATTACACCTCACTTAACCTTCACTCCTTAAGGAGTCCTGTACAGAATATAAAAAAGTGGGCTGTGCTGTAGAAATTGTGTAAAAGCATTAGCACCCTGAAATTTAATATTTTCTATTAATATCATGTCCCACAGTGTTTCTTTCCTTTTAGGTCACAGTAATATACCAACATTTGTGATTTTTAAAGGAGTTAACACTGTTCTGTGCAAAAATATTTATATAAATGTATAAAATATTTGTACTGAATTATGACTACATACATACATACATACATACATAACTACATACATACATACATACATACATATAAAAAATAAAGGTTATGCATCATGGCTTACCCCCAATAGCTGGTCACTTGATGTCGTTTCAGCTTGTGTACGTCTGCGTTGCTCAGAATGAGCCAGAACATCTGTGCGCTCTTTCTGCTGCTTTTTCAGTACCATCTGCTCGTCTGTACATGAACAGAAAACACGCACTGTACTACATCTCACCATCTGAACCACTACAACAGCAAGCGGTCCATCTTTATCACTTTAGCGTTTTGTACAAAGCAATGATTAATATTAAATGACTGGTCAGTCTCAACACAAAGGCCTCACGTAGAGATTGTGCAATCAGACACTACCCCACTTTAATACCTAGCTCTCTTCTCCATTGTGCTTTTTTAGCCTTGAGCCTGTCTCTGTTCTGCTGTCCTTCTCCCAAAGTGCTGAACAGACCTGCTGGGCTGGATTCACTCAGGGTTCTGTTACAAGAGAACAGACAATGGTAAATGTACACTATTGTTCAAAAGTTTGGCATCACCTGCAAATTTCTTTGTTTTTTGTTTAGTGATTTATTTTGTACATTCTACAGCAATCATGGGGATTTCAAAACTATGAAATAACACATAATTACCTAATTCTATATGTAACAACAACAGTCAGTTGTTATTTTAGTTGGAATAGTTCTTGCAAGAACGGTATTGAAAAGTGCATTTGCAAATGCGATGAACTGGCTCTCATAAAGAAAGACCAAAACTAAACTCTGCTGCAGAGGACAAGTTAATTTAAAGTTACCAGCCTCAAAAATAAATACATTTAAAAAATTCACCAATTAACAGCACCTCGGAATAGAGCCGTTATGAAGTCTTTACAGATTGTGATTAGCAGAGACATCTCAACATTAACTGTTCAAAGGAGATTATAGCATAATTCGGATGCCTTCAGCATTGCTATACAGCTGCAGAATTGTCGGTTCGAGTCCTGCCTTAGGGTCTTTGTGTGTGAAGTTGGTGTTTTCTCCCACGTGCTTGATGGGTTTCATTCGGTTTTAACCCACAGTCCCGAGACATGCAGATGACGCTGATTGGCTTTACTAAATTGCCCAGAGTAAGGGCACATGGCCTGCTATTGATTGGTACCCTGTACCAGTGTGTACCCTGTGTACTACACCTAGAGCCCAAGTTCAAACCCTGTACAGCAGGGGGCCCTAACCACTGGGCTGTGGACCGGTACCGGGCCGCATAGGAAGAATTACAATATATTACACACGCACATTATATATATAAGAAAGAAAGAAAGCTGCATTTAAAACAAAATGCCAAGAGTCCTACCTAAATTACGGGTTTATCGCAACAGGTAAGTCACATGCTCCAATCCTGCTCTCAATAATAGATCTGGCCTTAAAAGTATGTTTGAGGCAACTAGAACTCTGTCGACATTCTGGAATAAAATCAAGGTGGAATATCCGGAGATTGACACAAAAGCTCTGAAAACACTGCTTCCATTTCCAAAGAACCTATCTTTGTGAAACGGGGTTGCCTGCAATGAAAATTTAATTACGCCGCAGGCTGGAAATATTTTTTTCACTTCGGTGGTCACTGTCTATCATCACTCCTAGATGAGACCATCTCATCATTGAGGAACAAACTCAGGGCTCACACTTGTGTATAATGGTAAGCTATAGTTATAATGCATTTTATTTGGCTTTGTTACGCGTGTAGTCGGCTGGTCTGTGGAAAACTGTCTTATATAAAGTTGCTCTGTCGTGCAAAATGATTAACGACCACTGTACAGGATAAGTGTTAGAGAGAGAGAGAGAGAGAAACTGACTCCATGTCTACAAAATTTGTGTTGAAGTTTTGGAAAACCCTCGGCTCCTGTTGTTGGTCAATTCTGCTATTTCCAGTAACTTGTTTCTTGTGGCTTTTACACTCTTTGACACATGAACTTTGATTAAATATTAACAAATATAGTTATAAAAATGTTTAAGAAGAGATTTTTAAGTGTGATTGCATCATACAGTCAATGTCACACTGATTAAGCTGTTGTACAGCTAGTTGTTAGTACAAACAGTTCAGATCGTAATCAGATAGCAACAAAATAGTCAAAACATCTGCATCAAGTGATACTGAATGCTTTACCTACTTTTCCTCATCTTTTCCTTGTGAGTTTAGCTGTTGGTCCCTGCCATGTTCACTAGTCGCTGTTTCAGTTTCTTCGTCTTTTGTAGCTGCTCCTGTCAGTGGCACAGAGCTGGATTACACACACAAAGCTACACTCAGGACAATAGATAAAACCCACCGACACAAACACTCACTATTCTGGATGTGAGTTGAAGCATGATCTTGGGCTTTTTGCCCCGATGACTTGATGCTGTCCAGAAGCTGCTGAAGTTGTTCTTGAGTTAAACACACTAAGCTCTCTTTTACAGTCTTCTCAATGACATTGGATGTTTCGTTGGTAGACTTGGTTTTGCTTTCTGACTGCACCCTGACCACCCCGATGACGCTGCAGCGATCCGTTCTGCTCTTGGTTTTGGTCTTTCGGCTGCCGTTTTCATCACGATTCACACCTTCGGTACCTCTGCACTTCCTGTCTCTTGGCCATCTTTCCTCTTCTTTAGATCCTGGTTTGGGGGTTGAACCAGTTTTCTGTAGTCTGTTCTTCTGAGTCACCTGTTGCTATGACAAACATTATAGACTGCATGAGTTCTGCGAAGATGTTTCAAGAGTCCTTATTGAAATTTATAAATAAAAATGCACCACATACTTACTTGACAAAATCCCATTTTATTTGTGGATTTTGATTCGCCTGTTGTGGGAAGAAGAAAATGCACAGGCATTAAAATACTCTTTAGATAATTGTGCACACATCTGAAGCGCATTGATAAAATTATAATTCTTTTTTTTTTTTTTTTTTTACCACAATGGGCCAATACAAGCTTGGGCTTCCCATTCTCAAGTTCAAACATCAGGCCATCACTGTAAGAAACAAAACAATCTGATTGAGTAAATAATCTAAACTGGATGCTACAAAGAGCTGCTGATATAATTATAGACACTTATGCACAATATGCACATCCTTATCATAAAGACTGACAAAGGTTTTCCCTGCCACTCTCTTCTGGCTTGCTCATTCATGATCTTAAGCATCCAGAGTTCTTGCAAGCTGCTTTATGAGAATAATTAAGATTCACTTAAGATCATGCTAAAATGTTCAATGGACAAAAACATACAAAGAAAGCTCAGGATATTATCTGCACAGTTTCAGGCTAATATCTGCTCAGTACATCCACAAAACAAACATTATCTCTAGTAGAAATGGTGGGAGGGTCAGGAGGGTCCTAATCGCAAACTTCACAGGAAAACCTTCAGATAAAATTTTTTTTAAAAAACCCATCCAGCCATAAAATTATGACCACTGACAGGTGATTTGAATACCACTGATTATCTCGATTCAATGGCACCTGGCAGCAGGTGGGCTGTATTAATTTGAAAATTTTGTTCCTGAAGTGAATGTGCTGGAAGCCGGAAAAATGGGCAAGGTTAAGGGTTTGAGTGACTGACAGGGGCCAAATTGTGATGGCAAGACAACTGGATCAGAGCAACTACAAAACTGCAGCGCTTGTAGGATGTTTCTGGTCTGAAGTGGTAAAGACATACCAAAATGTTCCAAAGAAGGGAAAACTGGTGAACCGGTGATAGGGTCATAAGCAGGTAAGGCTCATTGATGTAAGTGGGAAGCGAAGGCTGACCAGTACAACCTGATTCAATAGAAGAGCTACTGTAGCTCAAATTGCTGAAAAATTTAATACTGGTTCAGATAGAAAGGAGTCAGAACACAGCGCATCGCAGTTTGTTGAATATGGGGCTGAGTAGCTGCAAACCAGTCATGATGCCCATGCTGACCTGTGACTACTGCCAAAAGCATCTACAATGGCCTTGTGATCAATAGGATAATTTTGTAAATTCTGTAGCGCTTACTCCAATTAAGCGCTACTAGGATCGGGAAAAGACTCAGATCCATGGAGACCTCACAGCGCAACTTTAAGGACTTAAAAGAACTGCCCCTGACTACATGGTGATCGACAGCAAACCATCAAATGTCTAGTGGAGTCCATGCTTTTGGGTGGCCTGCTTGGTATTAAGAGGGTGGTCATAATGTTATGGCACCTGTTATATAATGTATTATAAAAATAATATGTAGTAATAATAATGTACTGTATATATTTAGACATTTATCAGCCATGTGGGTCAAACTATTAACTTAAACTCATCTATTTTTCCAAACAGTCTGTATGTGGGCTCTATACAATAATCTACTATTAACTAATCTAATGAATAATATGTAAGTTATATTAAAGTTACACATAATATGTAAAGTTATATTTAGATTCTGTGACTCCTCCACCATCTTAACACTAAACTACCTAACTCCGCTCCTACTAACCACATATAAAACACTTTAAATAAGCAGTGGGTTTAATGTAAAAGATTAATTGTGTACATTTACTTAGATAAAACCAGCTGTTATATAATAAGACACTAGCTCTGACTGCGACGCCGTTGTTCGACAGCAAGCTAGCGAGGAGCATCTTAAATAACGTTAAACCAAACACCATGAAAAGTAAACACACTCACCCCAGATTCATCATTTACTCCTGCACGCACTGAGCTTTATAAAGGACGCGGTAATATCTACAAACACCACATTCATAGGGTCTCGGTTGTATACCGTGTCGCGTCGTTACTTCGGTTGCTAACGCCAGCCTACGCCGGTGTTTGGATAACCGTCGCGCGAGCTCAATCCCAAATAGAGCGTTACCCCTTAACGCGCACGCGCACTACGGAGGGTTTGTGCAGTAGCGTTGTCCGAGTCAGAGAGAACCATAGAGAAAGAAATAGGCAGGCAGATAGTTAGGTATGTATGTATGTATGTATATGTTCCAAAGTTATTCCCCACTCAAAATTTAAATAATCTGATTATAATGTTTATTAGTATTAGGCAAATACAACCTCAGATCAACAATTTCACTCACAAATCACTGCACAATTGTTTATTGAAAAGAGAGACAGACAGACAGACAGACAGACATGTATGCATGCATGCATGGTGTGTCACCTCAGATGAACAACGACATATAATTATTTCACTCACAAATCATTGCACAATTGTTTTTTGCAACAAAAAAGCTAAAAACAAAACATGTGGGCAATACTATGTACCCCTTACTGCTTTCACTGCTTCCACACGATTTAAGTGGGTAAGTTGCAGCCAGGTGCTGCTAATTATCAGCCCTTTGTTAATTGATCATCAGCAGGTGTGTAGACCTTTATAAAAGCAGACGTTTTGGCAGCTTGCTGGTCTGGAGCATTCATATGTGTGTTAATGCAGTACCAAGAGGAAAAGACATTTGGACGGCGTTTAGAGAAGAAATTGTTGCAGTACATCCATCTGGAAAGGAGTTCTAAAACCATTTCCAAACAAGTTGGAGTGCACTTAGCACATTAACCCCAAGGTTTGACAAACCCAAAAAAATTAAGAGCTCCGTCAGGATTTACTGAACATGTTAGATGTTAAAGTCCATGATAGCACAATTAGAAGAAGACTGAACAAATATCTTATTTAACATAGTGAAATCGTATTTAAATTTTTACAAATAATCCAATAATCTGAAAGGATCATGGTTTTGCAATGGCCTAGTCTAGTCCTCAACCCAGCTCAATTGCTGGGGTAGGACACTAATACAGCTGTGCATAAATTACCCCCCCCCCCTCAAAAATAAAAATAATGAACTGAAGCAATGATGTGAAGAAGAATGGAAAATTCCTCTACAATGATGTGAGACACTGATAAAGAAACAAACATGTCGAGTTATTGCTGCTAAAGGTGATTCTGTGATGCTATTGATTTATATTGAATACTCAGTATTACCCACATGATTTTTTTTCTATCTTCTTTTAGGTTTTATTTTTGTTAAATAAATAATGGCACAGTGAAAAAAAAGGAATATGTTCTTGCATTATACTAAGACCCACTATGATCAGATGATTTGTATAATGTTTTACACAAAAACACATGAATTGAAAGGGGGGGGGGGGGGGTAGTAACTTTTGCCATCACTTGTATGTAGGAAGTACTCACACTGTAATGTAGACAGCCTATGTAGCACAGTATATGTGATTTGAAATGAAGCCGTTTTTCCTCGTTGTCTCTGTTAGCAGTTTTATTGTCAGTCAGCGTTTTATTTCCACCTACCGGCCGCTGTCGTAAATCACACTCCATCTCTCTAAAAGGAGATTAATTGGCTTCAAATGGTTTGACTGACAATGAGTCACTGTTATTTTACATTTAAATAATAACACACTCCAGATAGCAAGAGATTTGAGATGGAAAAGAAATGCTATAAAAACGATATATATGGAATATAGAGTAGAAAAAACAAACACAAAAAAATGTGTGAGCCGGCTGTTAGAGGGCTGTCCAGCCTGAGCCTGGGACACTATTTTAACATTGATTCGATAGGAAATGGGACAGGGTGTGAGACTGGTTGATTTATCCCTCTAGCTAGCTAACCAACTATTTCTCTGTCTGTTGGTCTCCTATCTATCTATCTATCTATCCATCCAATCTTTCTGTCAATCACTCACTCTGCAGGAAGACAGAGTCGGTGTATGATTGAGAGAGCAGGAGTGCACGGTGTTGTATGAGAGATTAAATGCCCCAGAGGAGGGCAGCAGCAGCTTTCTCATGAGGAGGGAAGATAGCAGAGGAGCGGGGCAGTAAAACCCCGAGCCGGCCCGCTCTTCACACTCTGCTGCAGGAGGAAGGGATGATGTAGCTCCACTGTCAGGACTCCTGGAGCTCCAGGGCTGCACTGCTTTTAGGGAGTTACACATTTCAGGGATTTTACTTTTAAACCAAAGCTGGATGCTAGGAAATCATTCATAGGAAACAGATGTTATTAGTTTTCGTAGCAGGTTTATAGGAAAATAAAAAAATATCTGAGATACATTAATGTATGAGTCTGAGGTTAGTGTGTAACCTGAAGCACTTGGGAGGAGCAGGAGGACAGAACCGCATATGCTAAAGCTAATAAGCTATAGGCTGCAGGTCTGGTTATGATAGGAACTGTCACTTGTCTGGTTAAAAATAACTCGATGTGAACCATTTCAGCTAACTAAGTGAGCTAATCAGGTTGCTATGATGATTAGCTGGACCTGGTTTCTTTGAACTAGTCATTGTACTCGACCGTTTATCTTACTAAGATATACATTTTAGCTGATTACAGTTATGTTTTTCTTTTCCTTGCACCGGAAACACGGTTATTCATTTATTTATGTATTTATTTTTGTTCAGTCTCGCTAACTAAGCAAGCTAGCTGGGTACACTCAAGGACTTAAGGAAACCAAATTAAAGTTGTATTTTTATCTTAATTATATTTTGAGCATGTCAGGGTTGTTTAGCTTTACGTGTAGAGGTCTTTAAGAACGCTAGTGTATCATGTAGGTCTGAGCTTATATTGTATTAGCGTTAGCATTAGCAAAACACCGGGTTTCACGGCACTTCATTAGGACCAAACTTCAATTAAACCTCCAGTCTAATTTTATTATTTTTGTTTTATTATTTTTTGGACCTTGAACATATTAACCACTAAAGAAGGAAAAACCAACGTCAGTGTGTAAGTATATATTTTGCTAGCTAGCTAATAGGGGTTAGCATTAGCCGGAGCTAATGCTAGCAGGTTATTATTCGTTAACTTCACAGACAAATTGCCAGATGACGTTGTGTTTTTTATTTATGATTTATTCGCCATAAATCCCCTTTTTTTTCAAATTTGTTTTTGTTTAAGGAGTCGAACTGCTATTTAAATGTGTGTATGTGTTTTAGCTGACAGCTGTCCCGTGCTAATTAAGTTAGTTCGTGAAAATAAAGTTAAAACGGTACGCGAGTAAATTGGTGTGATTTATTACTTATAAATGTGTAGTTATGATCATTACTTGCGTTTTCCCCCTCAAATAATCCCTGTTATTGCAAGAGTTTCGTCGCTTTTACTATTGTTTCCCTTGTCACTGCCGTGCGTAATAATCTAATGTAATACGTAATGTTATTTACTCATCAGGTTTATTTTTTTTATTAGCGCAGCTTTAATCAGGAATTTAATAAATAAAAGGAAAAACAATCCTCAGGTAAGATTCAGGATGTTTTTACAGCTGAATTTTTTTAACGTGTTGGCTGATCTAGTTGTGCTATTTTTTACTTCAGAACATGTGTGTGATCTGTAGGTTTAGACACGTTGTATCCTTATGGGTGTAGGAGGTTGAGTCAAAAAAAAAAAATCCATACTCTGGCTTTTTATAAAAAAAACAATTTTCCAACATAATTTTCTTGCTTTTTAATACTCTTTGTCCACCTGTCAGCAAGCTTTCGTATTCCCTCATTAAAAAAGCCTGAGCTGAGCTGCGAACAAACAAGTGAAAGAGTGAGATCAGGATGCTTTATCACCTCAAAACGTAGTTTTTGCAGAGTGTCGACCGTGTGGGCAGAAGCGGTCATGCAAGATTACAGTGCTCTTAGATTAAACGCAGAGGACTGCTATCCCAAGTTTATTTTTCAATCCTGTAAGTAGAAAATGATTTTTCAGTTGATGGTTGACTTTTCGACTTTTTCTCGGCTGACGATTGAGGATATTTCCTTTACATATTTTGTTGTTTTCTCTTAGACTCATAGTGATGAATCCATGTCTCATCACCAGTAATGGTTCTCCTTAAGAAACTTTAACCTTCCTTAGAGTATCAGTCCAAATTTTGTTTGCATATATAGAAATGCTTCTGTTTATACTCTTCAATGAGTTGTATCAGTATTCACAAATCTCAGATCGCAGCCTGCTGTTTTTATTTTGTGCATCCTTTTTTTCCCACGCTGCAGTTACAAACAAACTAATGCAATACGTCACACCCTCACAGCATTGACTGGGGAGACAGCAGCTTAGAGCGGAAAGCTCTGATAACACAGTGCGACCAACAGAAGTTTTAATATAACCGGACATCAGATACTTTTTGACTCATCCTTCTACGTATCAGGCTTTTGAGGATGTGGCTGTGGTCGCTGAGATTAGGAGATAACCAGTGACTGAATTAGCACCTTTACCCCAAACCCCGGCTTGTTTTGTTTCCATGTAGGTGTATGTTTTTGTTGATTAACTTAGTGAGCAGTATGGATGACTCCGGTTCAGACAGGGTTCATGAGGAGGTAAGGCACAGAAATACAGACACACTGCTGTTCCAAAATCCAGAGATGTTTATGATAAAGGAGTAGGGTTTTTTCATTATTAAAAAAAGATGATAGTTTTCTCTGGTATATGATATACTCTAACTTTGATCTATACATCTTTTCTTTTATTTAAAAGCATAAGAAATGTGAAGCATAAGAAATTAGCTTTGTGTTGGTTCATCTTCTAAACCACCAGCACAGACAGCAGTTCTTATTTTTGATGTTGCCATTTCTATAGCAACAGCTTGTTCCCAGGTTCTCATTTCCACTTATCTAACAGATTCTCTATTCAT
Organism: Clarias macrocephalus; assembly: GCA_011419295.1. Taxonomy (NCBI): domain Eukaryota; kingdom Metazoa; phylum Chordata; class Actinopteri; order Siluriformes; family Clariidae; genus Clarias; species Clarias macrocephalus. Next base: position 108,050 of record JAAGKR010001229.1, read on the forward strand.
TCATTCTATACATTTTATATACCACTTGTCCTGTACAGAGTCACAGGAATCCTGGAGCCTATCTCAGAAGACTTCAGGCATGAAGTGCCAATCTATTGCACCATGGTCACACACTACAGGCAATTTGGGAACGCAAATTAGCAATTAGCCTATTATGCATGTCTTTGGCCTGTGAGAGGAAGCCCATGGGGGAGAACATGCAAGATCGAGGCCACCATACAGCTGCAGATGCTAAATTTAATAATCTAATAACAAGTGAATGCTTTATTTAACTAAGTAAAAAGCATATCATCGGAAACGTTATGATTTTCCTGATAACATGCCATGGTGGCTTCTATTTCTTGTCTTGTTCTAGTTGAGAGCAAATGTAAGGCTGATGAGATAATGTGTTTTTATAGCTGCTATGGTGCTATATGTGGTAAAAGGAAAACGGGCTACCTGAATTCACATGGCTCTGACCACAGTTTAGTTTTTACTCTTCCTGGTTCTTATGCGAATCTCATGTTATGTTCGCCATTAGAAACGGGAGCAATATGCAGACATGACAGTGTCTCTTGTTTGAGCGCATAAAGCTTATTAAAAGCTATTTAAATGGCGCTTTTACATTTACAGCCCTAAGCAGATACTCATTCTGTTTTGCTGTATAGTGACCTTCAAACGTCATTCAATGTTAAGGAATAAAATTGCATCACAGTAATTGTAGTGGACAATAGCAAGCAAGTTATATGAGCGATAACGGTAACATTTTCAGCTGATATATACACTGCAGGATGTTTAATCCTCACTTAAATTTTTACTGATTCTGAATACCAAACATTCAATGGCACTTCTCCTCCTAACTTATTTTGTGCTAAAAAAAAATGAACTTCTCGTGGGTATTGTACTACATACTACTCTGACCTACTAATATCAGGAGCGGATAATATCCCGGTTAATTCATCATCGCTTAATTGATGTTTATTTTTAAAGCTTGTTCTTACTTCAGAATCTTTCACCATAACCATCTAAAGGCGAACGGGACAGACCGTGTGTCTCCGAATGGATTTAGAAGGTGGCCAAGTGCCATGAACTCGCAATGACAACACAAGGATACGTTTCGAAGAGCTGAGTCAGATGGGGAACACTGAGCTTAGGCAAAACACATGTAAGGCAGAAGTTTTATTCCTGGGACAACTTTGTGGTTTCTGTCTCTCTTTTTCTGCATCTAATTGTATGATTACCACCTGTGTCAACACGTATTTCACTAAATTTTTATAATTTTAGTAAAATGAATTAAGCATACATTTGTTTACTTGGCAGCTAAACTTTAGCATTTATTTCAAGAAATTTTCTGCCATTAGAAAAATTAATTTAACCTTAAAAATTTATGTAGAAATCGACCTTATTTTAGTTGTTGTTTATTATTTCATATAATGAGAAATAAGAAATATAGATTAAACTAACTAACTAGATAAAAAAAAAATTACTTGATGTGCAAAAAACCTGCACCGTGGCATCCAGACAGGCAATAATATTTCCGAATGAAGAGTGATTTTCTTGCAAGTCTTATTATTTTCTAAATAAACCTATACTTCTCTGGAAGTGTATAAAGTCTGGAGGAGGGTCACTAATGCAAACAGTACAATATTCCTTATGACTATTAGCTCCCACATCCACAGCTCCCCTCCCCAAATTGCGTCTTTATAGCAAATCAGACATTCAGGACTAAACTTGTCTTGCAACCACGAATCGTCACAACCTGCTCTTTAAAAGGGTGTTGTCATTGCTGTTGTGGTCCATTATTTCTGAAATGAATCACATAGTGACACAAGTGATAACAGGAAGTAACTCGTGTCAGAGATGTTAGTAAGTTTCTGTGGTGTAAGAGGAGTAAAAAATTCGGGGGTGAGATCACAAGACATGGTGGTAAGTCTAAGTCTATTTTGTGTCATGTATGATCTCTATATTCATGCATAGCATGAAGCAGAATAAACTTGCACCCTGTGGGGCCAGACAGCTGTATTGCTGACAATAATGCAACTTAATGTAGCAGTGTAGTTAGAAAATGGGCAAATGTGCCATTTCAGCAAAGTTTTGTCCTTTAACTACATTGTGTGAGGTGATAAGAATTATAATGAGCTGTGGCTTAAACAGTGACCCATCAGAACATCCATGCCGCTTATACGTTTGTGTCCCGGTCATGACATGCCTGATGACCCCTGTGATCTCATACATTGGTTAGCATGCTGAAAATGTTCATCCTCTAGTTGGTGTCAGTGCCTGAACCCCACTGTTCTTACTACTAGCTGTGGACTGTTTCCTGCTCACGGGTGTGCATCAGGCATTCCCCAGAGCCCTCTGTTTTTATTCGTTCTACTTTTGTTGACAGGATGACCTTTGTGGTTCGATTTTGGCTGGGATGTTGTCATGTATAGCTGTTGGAACAGTCACCTGATAGCAGCCGTGTAGTTGTTGGCTTCTTGGCCACCACTATTGTTGTGCATCTTCAGTGCTGAGGCAGCATGACTCTGTTTATAATCACTTGTTGGTTTATCTCAGGTTCATAGCTGATTGTGTTCTTATAAGAGTTTCGCCGAGTTTCAGGGAGCTTGAGAATGATTTAGGGACAAATGGTCTCAAACAGTTCCACAGCTTATCACATGGGTATATAACCAAGTGGAGTCTCTGCCATAACACTCTGCATGGCACACGACAGAGACGTCTTCTGTAATACTTAATGGGACTTTAGACAAGAAGGCATTTCTTCATTCACAAATTTCCAAAGTGTGCCATCTGTGTCTACTGGAACATGATGTAATAAACATTGTCCAGCGGAAATAATTGCAGATGGATCCCTCCTTTAAACATGACTGCATACCTCTGTGCACAGCGTTCAGCCCACAGATTTTCCTTCAACAATGAACGAATGTCTAAAGTCTAAAGTGTTGCATAATGTAATGTCTTCCATGCTTGCATACCTGCTTAATTCTCTGCTCTTTGCAACGTTTAAAACCTGGGATGCGTTAAGTTTAAACAGACCAGGGTTCCCTTTCTCCTTGATCCAACTACTTCATTTTGGGAGAAAAACAGTTGCTTGCAGGAAGTCATTAAGCAGCTACTCCTCATATCCACAGCAATGCCTGATTTCATGTTTGGGCTTTTTGGAATAGGAATTATGAAAATTGATCAGTTTTTTGGTTGATCGTCTTCTCTCAATCTTCCTGACAGGCTGTGGTTAGGATGCAAGCAAGGGAAGTGGCTAGGGTTAGTGGTGGTTTTGTTTCATGTGCCTTTTTATTTACTTTTTAAAATATATATATATTTATAAAGGTGTCGTACATGGTGGAAGTCGCCTTGTGCGGTAACAGCTAATTTAGTGTTAAACGGATTTAGCACAGCCTTGAGTGTTCACACCTGACAACATTCTGTGTAAGGTTAACATCCTGTTATCATAAATAACTTCTTAAAAGGATTCAAGCTACCAAATGTAGTCAAGCGTGGAGCTGGGCCATTCTAACCTGGTCAGATCCCTGAATTTGCACACCCCACACCAGTGTTCTTTTGGCAAAGATGCCTTCTATAGGATTGTTGTCCTGTTAAAAGTTCAGACGCCCTACCCAGACTTAAATCAAGTGCCATGTACTTCCCGTGTGAAAGTAAAAGGAATCTCCCTCAGTCCACATGACGGTGTCAGAAACCACATAGTCAAGCCTGATCTGTTTTTCTTTGTGCAGAATCACACCCCGTAGCTGAAAAATGGGATTTTTTTGTGTGGAGATTTGCATATCGCTACACTGACTACAAAATCGATTTGTAATATTTATTCATAATAGAGATGAACCTGGCCAGTGACCAGAATTGGCTGCATGTGGCAGCGTGCTCATTGTCAAGTGGCATTCTTTTTGAGACTTTGGAGGCAAAACACCACTGTTTCTTTGGTGGTACACTCTGAACTATTTGCACATTTTCCTCCTGTGCCGGGTAAAAAGTTAAAAGCTTTTTTTGTTGTTGTTATTTTAGTTAATTATTAAACTCCTTGTATTTGAAGATAGTTTAGTTAATTGTTTAAATGCTGCCTTTGGTGTTAAATGTTATAAAGAACTGACTTTTACTTAAATTTACTTATTCATTAAACTTTTTTACATTTTTAAATTGTAACACAAATGTAATACGAAATTGGGGTATTTATAAAATCCTGATACTTTTAATCGAATCGGCACAGAGGTATTGTAATATCGTATCTGGTGGTGACTGACGATTTCCATTCTTACTGTTTATAGACTGATAGTGGTACTCGCCCAATTGGTGTATTGTGTGTTGAAGTGCATGTGATCATTTAGGCATGTATTCAATTAGAAAATGTAAAACTTTGACAAGTTACAACACTTGGGATAAGTGGAATATAGTGCATACATGTGGAATACACATGCTATTTAATAGTATACACCTGAGTGTTTTTTGGGATTTGGAAATTTTTGTCTTTTTTTTTTTCCCTCATCAGCACATGACTGTGAGTGTCTGAAAGGTTTTGCTTATATCTTTGGCCAGTAGAAAAGTGGTGACAACAAAAACACTCAGCGATCAGTTGTCCCCATCCGACCGACCGTTTGACCGCTTTGACGGCAGTCTGATTTGCACTTGATTGTCAGAACTATACTTAGCTCTATAATGCGGCATAGCTGGTAATCAGAGAGGCGCTCAGGCACTCTAATCTAACACCGCTGCCCGCAAACAGAATGGTCACCACAGGAAAGAGGCTTAGAGAGCTCATCCGAGTCCCACTCGTGTCCGTCTCACGACTTCAGCCGCTGCTTTCCTTTTTTCTTTTTTTTTTCCCCTCTCCCCTCTCCTCCCTTTTTTTCTAAACCACTCCCACTGTGTTATTCTGTTCGAGCAGCCAGTACAGTCTCAGGAACTCTCAGCTTCACTTTCACTGTCTACCGAGGCCTGCAAGGGGCCCTGACTTTGTGTTGCAGAGATCTGAAGCCAGATGGGTTTTTAAGATAATTTAGCACCGGTGTTATAGGATCCCTCCTGAAAGCTATCTCGCACGCTCACCCTTGCTCGCAGCAAGCCTTAAATTACCCCGCTTATCCCTTAGACGAGAAGCAAGTAGGCAGCGCTGGCAAACCACACTGGACTGGGGAGCGCAACGTCTCGCTGCATCCTCACTGGAGGAACGAGAATGCAGTGTTTGGGAAAGACTGCAGCTGGATTTAACCACACACCCTGTAAGTGCTGAAGGGACGGAGGGAAATCCTGTTTTTATATGCTTTTAAATCATTCCCTTTTTTCTTTTTAATTGATGTTGACTATAGCTTCGAGTATGGTTATGAATAATGCATTGTTGATTTTTCTTTTTTCTTTTTTTCCCTAACATTCTACATATTCCATAATTTGTACTTTGCACCATGAGTCTTCCATGTGATGCTTTAGGTTAAAACTTATTTTATGTTTTTTCCTCCCCTCTGAATTGGTTTATTTGAGCATGAAGACAAGCAACTTCCTGATTAGTCATTTTTGAAATATACTTTCAAACCAAGGTCTGCATTGTTTAGTCCTTCAGTCTGCAAATAGTGTGAGGTAACATGATCTGCTTGCAGTTTATGGTCATTGAAGCATTGGCTGTGGTTTAGGTCATTTACATCTCCTATACATGATGCAAATCAGTCTGATCGAGGTGGCTCATCTAAAAGCCCTTTAAAAGTAGCACATGCTGTGTGTTTTTTGGTTGATACTTCCTCTTGGTTCTTAAAAACACCTTCTGTGTTTCATAATTAGCCAAACATCTTACAGATGATTTACAGACATTCTTGGAGTTTCATACTTGACCCCTATGTCATGAATTTCTTTGACACTTTTATTGTACAAATAAAAGTTTTAATTCCATGGAATGCAGTGCCCCATGCTCCTGGAAAACTTTTATTTATTTTTACCAAAATCTGGGGAAGGATGCTTCTAGGAAAAGAGCTCCTCCTACTCAAAATAGCCACTAAGCCGCTGTGCGCTGTCATAGTTAGGTGACGTAAGTGCCAAATCCAATTTTCTCTGTCCTATCCACGTTAAAGCAATTTTATAAATCTTAAGACGCGAAGCAGAGATTAATGTCTTTTGTGCCGCGCTTCCATCAGGTCATTTCTGAGACGCGAGTGATGTTCCGGAGGGCCTGTCTCTCGTACAGTGCATGCCAAGGATGCCATTTGAACACATGGTTTAGAGAATATGACCAGGTGTCAAAGTAAAGTGTTTGGATTGTGGAAACATACTGACTGTTTAGACTCATTTTCAGCTTGGCTTATTTATTATATCGTTATATAGATGATCGTAATAAGAGAATTTCACAATATGTCTGAACAGTTTTATTGTAGGGTTTGAGGTTAAGACCCGTGATATATTTGCCGACATGGAGGAGCTGATAAAGCACATGATGGTGATACATGATGCAAGGAGGAAGATCAGTCATGAATAAACAATATTGTTAGAGCAAGTGCATTAACAAATTGTGCAACAAAAGCTGTTTTGGATTGGAAGCTACCGGACAGTGAGAGATACTATGTGAGCCTTGTATGAATTTTAATTTTTTTTTGAAAAGCAGGAAAATAGACTGATGAACTGATAACTTCTCCAGTAAATTAAAAGCTTGTTTGCAAAATCCAACAGAAAATGTTTTTGTAAAATGCTAAGTGCGTTTTAAACAGTGTTATAAGTTGTTATACTCAGATTTTTGGTAACATTCTGAACAGTGGGGAAAAGGTAGGCAGGCACCACTTTAACCCACTGTCCATGTTGTCACTGTTTCCACCAGCACACAAGAATTTAGTTACTCTTCTCACCCAGGAACCACACAAGGTGAGCTGGACACCATGAGTGAGCCAAAAATAGCTGCAGACGGTTGACTGGTAAAATGCAGCCACTTCTTAATGTCTGGCTCAAGTCATTTCTCTAATGTAAACAAAATCTAGTGTCTTGGTACATGCACGTTCATTAAAATAAACTTAACAGAATTGTGTCCAGGTCGCTTGAGAAAAGAATGCAGGAGGGTAACGTCAAATAGGAAGCACCTAATGTCATTTAATCTACAATTCCCAGCTTGAAAAAAGTGGCACACGCTTAAGATTTTATTCTATGCCCAGTGTATGGAAATGCTCATAGACTGACTATTAAACATGGCCCTGATTTATTTATTAATTTTTTTAAACACGCAACTTCATCAAGTGATCTCAGTCATGATTTATTTTTTTGATTGATTTATTTTTTTCGTTATTTTTGGGGCGGGTGGTGGGAGATAACATTACTTCCACAAAGTTTGCGGTTCAGCACTATCCATCCAGTTTTTTTTTTGTCGAAGGTTTCTTCAACCAGTTCCTCTTTCAGTAATTTTAGATCTCCTCAGTTGGTTTCTTTGTTTGATACAGCCCAATAATTTGCTCCTTTCTGAAATAGGAACTTTTTTTTTTCTATGACTGGATTGCGCACTTTTTGTTACATGTGTTTTTCAGACCAGATAATCAATGGTGAACTTGAATATTGCTAGCTAGCACACACTGGGCCTGAATACATACATATAGCTCTAGCTTTATATTTATCATCAAGTCTCACTTTAGTAAAACAGTCCATATTTCAAGAAACAATGAGCGTCTAGACTGTTTTTTTTTTTCTTTCTTTTTTTGGTCTAAACTTTGCAGTATATACTCTGGGATTCCTAAAACATTTCTTCCATTAGGAAGAATTAGAGTGGTCAGAAAGTTCAACATCTAAAAGCAGGCATAAAGTCCAGAAATTTCAAACACACCTGCACTAAGGCTGTTTTCTTCATTTCTACTTGAACGAGCAAAAATGGGCGACGTCTAGTTCCTTACACATGGCTAAAGTCTGGCACTCGGTCAACATGTGTGTTTGTTTTTATCTCAAGCCTGGAAGGCTGTTGTACCAGATGTTTGAAGAAATATGGTGACTCGCTCACTGAAGTCACTTTAGGGCAAGAGATGTCTGCCCTCTAAATAGAAAGAACACATGCTCTTGTGTAATTCAGCGTAATGGCCCTTCCTGTGCGCACACGGTGCGTTTGAAGGATTTTATACTCTAATGATGGTGGTCCATTAAACTGAAATCACATGTGGCCATGTTTCTATTTTGGAGCTGAACATTCGCCAGGCCTGCTTGTGTTTACCAATTGTGTGAACAACAAATTTGGCCAAAGCTTGGCCGAGAGCTCTGTTTGTTACTCAGAGAAAAGCAGGATGTTTCACCTCCTCTACTGTTTTTCATTTTGGCAACTCGATAGAGCGGCACTTTATTAAAACGCTTCTGTTATCACACACAAGTCGTATTGATTAAGTTTTAGAGCATAAGGAAGTACACGGTTCCTTTTTCTTGCACGACCCGTATCGTCGCTGATCACGTTTCTTATATGTGGAATTGAAAATCATTTTTAAACCTTTGTGAGAGACTGTAATTTCCACCATAATTGCATAATAAGGATTTGTATTTAGTCAGGCCTATTAATCTGAAAAGATATTCACTGCTTGGTGATGAGGATGACATCTATACATTTAAACCTCCCACTACTTCCATTTCTGTTCTTCACTCGGTAGGTTGTGATGCAAGGATAATGAGTCATACCTGAGTGGGTGCTGCCTGAACAAATGCTGATTTTTCCAGTTGCACACCCCACGTTGCTCCTGAGGTTGTTTCTGCATGTTTTGCTCCCTGCAAATGCAGACACGATCCCCATTCGTAATTCAAAATTAGATTTGTAAAATTTATTACTGTTGAGAAAAAAAAAAAATTCAATCCTTAATAAAAATATCAGAAGAAATAATGCACTTATTAGTGTGGAATGATTGACAGTTGCTTAGGTGTAACGTCATCACCACTCCACCAGAAGCCCCACCCACCTCCTCCTCACTTTTTATTTGTAGCTTTGTTGCATTGACTGCATTTTTTTTTCTGCCTGAAATATGCACCGATATGGTGCTCTTGTTTTCTGATTTTTTTTTTCTTTTTATTATTTTTCTTTTATTATTTTTAGATTATTCACTAAAAAAACTGAGATACATGGTTTTGTTTCTGGAAGGTGCAGTCTGAAAGACATCCATGTCTGACCAGCCATACGGATTCACACGACGGCTCCATCAGGAAGCTCTGGATGACCAGAGGAATCACGGCAGAAGTAGTTTATCAGGTTCAGACCCTGACATCAGGCTCTCTTCACGCTCTCAAGACAGTGATGGTACTCTTGATCGTTCTTGCAGTATGACCTGAATTTTTGCGTGTTTTATAATGTAATAACTTGGCTATCCAGAGGTTGGACTGACTACTGTGACCAATGTAGATTAAGGGGGGGGCTTCGTGTGCCAATGTGAGGTAGGTTCAAGGAGCAATGAAGTACCACTCGCATTAGAACCCAAGGATCGTTTCTGTGAACACTTGACTCCAAAGTCTGGTTCATTTTGATCATTGAGAACACGATCATTCCACACGCGGAACAGACATGGAAGCCAATCATATCCGAAAATGGAAGTGGACGCAACATCATCAGTGCTGTCGGTCTCCTCCAAATTCTCCGCATGCGTCAGTCTCATGCTCCGACCTACACAGCCTTTAGCTGGTAAAGGCTGGTAGGAAGGCATGCGAGAACGTTGCTCTTGTTTTTCTGAAATATTAATAATATTAGGCAGAGCGTGACGACTGACGTCCTTGTTGGCAGCTCACAAACCAACAAGGTGCATACTTCCATATGCTGTATGAGAGGGTGAAAATATGCATGCGTACCCGTGTATGGAGAAAAAAAAAATGTGAATGCTGGACATTGAGGGCGAAGGTGGGAGCAGAGCAATCGTTCCTGGGCATGGCACAGTAGAAATCATGTCCAAATCTGAAGGCACCCTGAGGATCAGGTGTGCTTCAGACTGAGTAGTTTGTGTTAAATGTGTTTCATGTTGCGGACATGAAACATGTCTTTGCTGCTGCACCAAAGACTATATAAAAAATATATATATTCAGCTGTTCTTTGTACTTAACCACTAAAGCCCGACTAATATTGACTAATACACCTTGAAGTAACTAAATGTTTGAGTCTGCGCCATGCTCATATCGTGAGCCAACAGCTTTTCTCTCGTCAGTGTTCGTCACTTGATTCGGTATTCGCTGGCTCCCCATAGAGTGGCGAAGTGTATGATTCTCCATATGGACTTGTTCTGATGAAGATATCACAGATGAAAGTGTTGAAAGGTAGGAGTCTGGCTGGCGAGTGGGGGGGTGGGGGGGTTTCCTCTTGCGCTAGTCACTCATAGGAGCACACACACGGTCCAACTTGTAAAAGATTAAGTGAGGAGGAGAATGTGTCACTCGAAACCCTGAAGCCGGGCAAGACTGTTTGCTTTTAAACTCTGGTTATTTTTCTATTTAAACTTTTTCTTCAAAGTTCTATGTAGTAAGAATTTGTGTGTAAGGAGTGCCAAAGAGATTTTTCGTTTATTTATTTATTAAAAAAAAAAATATATATATATTTTTTTTTGCTTGCTGTTCATACGAAATATTTATAGTCGGCTTTTCTTTTAGGCAAACATTTTCCCAGCCTTCTCCAAAGATGTATTTGGGTCGAGTTTGGAGAATGCACCCAAGGGCATCCGATTTGCTCCAGTGTGTAAAATTCCATCTGCTCCCCTAGTCTTGTTGAAAACTTGTTTTTCAGAATGTATAAGGAAGTTTATATGCGTTTTGTCTTTTTCTTTTACTCAGCATCAGTAAGTGCACACCTAGATCTTACAACTATGATGTTTTGATCACAGACTTGAATGAGAGTTGATGATGGATTTGGGAATGAACAGGGTCGCACTATTTCCTGTTCACTTGTCCCAGCCATCACGGTGCATTGTTCTGCCTGTGTATGAACCTCCGCATGGTGTCATGAACATCAGCGATTCTGATTAGCAACTAATTATTATGAGAGCGAGGATTATGGATGTAGAAAGTGGAGAGGAGTGACCCTGATTTCAGCACAATGGTTGTGAATCTCATTGTGGTCTAAATGAATGCCAGATTAATCGATTTTATTGAAGTTTCCATTGCGCCTGCTTTTAACGAACATTGATTGTTCTTTTAGCCGAGGTTTCTCAAATTAGCATGCTTGTGAATAACATTTGCATTGCTTGTTGTAAGGGTGTGCTTTTCAGTCACGTTGAATAGAGAGGCTTTCAGAGGGAATAATGAAGATTGTTCTCTAGTGATAAAGGATATCAATCCTCGCTAGTGATTCCTAATGAGAGCAGTGATTTACGCTTCCATTGTTAGCTCCTTTAACCCTTTTTATGTTTAGTATAGCATGTTTACAGAATAGGATTAGTTTTTGGGTGAAACTGGCCATTTTAACACAACAGAATCCATCATCCGCAAAACTATGTCACACAGTGCTCCTTTTGTGGTTTGTGTAACTCTTGTCTATTGATTTTGCTTTCAGGGTTCCTCCTGCCACAAAGTGCAAGAGCAAAGAAATGGTTTGGCCAAGTCGTTCACTTTCACTTTTTCACCATTGAGGATAACGTGAATTATTGTGCAACATCACTGACATTTGTTTTAAGAATAAATGTAATTAGTTGTACTCAAAATATTTAAAGTCAAGATGGCTTTGGAGCGCATTTGATGGTAAATGTTTTTGCCTCTGGCTTGTTTTCTGAAGACTAACTGAATTGCTGAACATTTTATCAATCTGTACATTTCTTAATTTTTACATTTATATCTGGAATTTATTCCCGTAAAGCTGTTTTGTGAAATTGTCCTTTTGTAGAATGAAATTGAATTAAAAAGAATCAGGCCTAGTCCAAAATTGTGCAACCAAAAATGGCGTGTTAGAAATGAGCTCTTTTTATGTGACCAGCGGCCTTGAGGGACATATGTCGGCTTTTTCCACAGCATGTTGTGGAAACGTCCACTTCAGAAAGAGGAGGTAGATAAAGACTTTCATGAAACCCCCCCCCAACCCCCAACCCCCAAATCCTGCCCTATTGTTGTGGACTAAGCCTTAGGAAGTCCCCATGAAATATCTGATTGGTTGGACCAGGTGTGCTTGAGGGAGGAAAAAAACAATTAGGACATATTAGGCCAGTGGTACTACCAAGAAGCATTGTGCTAAATAAAGCCACCATAATCGTGGCTTAACTGTTTTTCTGTGAGGACTGTAGAGGAAGGCCCACCCCAAGTTTGCACTCCAACAATTCCTATATTCAAGAGTGTTCCTGAAGAGCCTGGAAACATTGCGCTGTGTTTCCTTAACATTTGTTGTGGGGGAAGTAGACCCAGGCGGAGAGACTTTTGATGATTTTAGAAATTGTAGCTTCTGTTAATGCTCTCCAGACAGTTTTTTTTTTCTCCCACCTTCAGCACGTTCCTCTGTTATTTTTTTCAGAGTTGGCATACACTAAGCAGCTTCCATTGATGCAGGCAAAGTAACCTCAGTGTTATGCCAAAAGAAAAACCCTGCTAGGCAACCGTTGCTCCAGAACTGTGCTCAGCTACTTGGATGACTTTTTAAAGGTTGGAAACACCTTAAAATTGTACAAATCACTTGATGGCAGTAAACTGTTTAGATGCCAGTAGCAGTTACATAGGACTGATGACAGTCTTTGTCATGTACATTACGGTCCCATGAAATTCCTTGTGTTCACATGTCCCAGCTTCTTACTCGGATCAGAAATTAGGATCAGTTATGTTTCTGCATCCAAGGAACCTTGAGGGTTAATAGCCTTCCTCAAGGGCACAGCAGTGACATCTTGGTGATTCTCAGGCTATTTAAGTGTATTTTCCTGTTTTCTAACAGATCAATTGCGCAGGATGCCAGAAAGACATTGACACTTGACCATTACACTGAACATTATATGTTGGAAGCACGGACCTCTCATGAATGTCTTTGTATGTCATCGCGAGAGCTAAAAGATCTAAACCTGTATGACCATGACCATATTGTTGTACAATTGGACAAAGTTGTAATGGAAGAATTTGACCTCAACCCCATCGTATACGTTTTTAAATAAAAAAGTTCTAAAATCTCGTGGAAAACCTTGGGTGGAGTTTACTATAAGAACATGGGGAAACTAAACCAGTAATGGGATGTTTAAAAAATACACACAGCTGGGATTATTCGGTGTCAACGTATGTTTGGCATTATAGTTCCTATCTATAATAAAGGCTCAATCTGGTTTTTACTCTAGAATTATTTTTCCATGGTTGAACTAATCGAAGATCAACAACACGGGTATGTGGAAACACAATGCCACCACAAAGCAGAGATGCAATTCCCTCGTTATAAACAAACACATCAAGAGGAAATAGACACTCGTCAGGCTTTATTAGACGAGGATCACAATCATAAACAGTTCACTTTTTTATTTATTTTTTTAAGCACTTAGCAAGCTAACTTTAAACTGTCTGCCATTTTTTTCTTAGAGTCTGTCAGGTGTGCTAGCTATTAAAGGCATGATTTTGTCCAGCCCTGTATTTGTCGTGATGGAATAAGATTGGATGCGTGCATTGTTTCTGTAACGCCAACCTTGATTAAATCGGTTGTTAACCTGACTTTTATTTCGGTAGTAATGGTTTAACCGTGCTGGGAATTTTTATTGGAGTCAAAGTCACCTTTCTCTTGTTACAGCTCTTCTGTTCAATCTAATTCCAGCACTTTGCCAATTAGATTGTGTTGTGCTGTATGACCTTGACAAGATTGTGTGTGTGTGTGTGCTTGCTGGGGGAAATTCTGGGTTTGTTTGGCTTTGTAACTTTTCTTCTATGCAACAACATTTGTTTTTTGATGATTTTTTTTCTTTATATATATATTTTTATTATATAGGCCTAGATGGAATATTTAAAAAATAAGATAATAAGATAAGTCATCATGTTGCTTTGATGTGGAATGATAATCATGTTTATCATAGATTAATAATATCTGGAGGGGGAAAAAAACAAGTTGCTCCTGTTCAAGTCTTGGTATCAGACATTCATTTGCACTCAAGATTTATTCTGTTACAGTGACTAGTGTGTATATTTATTTTTTTTTAATGTTTTTCTTATGAATGCAGAATACCTGTCACTAATGAAGACACTATGGCTGGTGTGTGTGTGGGGGGGGGGGGGGTGGGGGAGGGGGAGCATATGAAGCATCCACAGTGTAAATCCAAATTCCTGCTGTGCTTAAAGTTATCCATCCAGGCCACTCTTACTCTTGCAAAAAAGCGCCTCTTTTCTAAACAAGCTATGTACTTTGTCATATGGATTTGTGAAACCCACAGCCACCTCACCACCTTTTTGTTTTATAGCATAGTGGCTGAATACAAATCGTTTAAAATGCACACTATTAATGAGGCTTTAACAGTTTCTTTAAATGTCCATTCAAGTAAACTCAAGTAGGAAATTTACATATCTGATGTTTCACAGTCTGTACTGTCAAGTATAGTTTAATAAACCAACTGCTGCTGCGATTCTCTCCCACCTCCATGTTTGCCAGCAAAGTTCGTGACGAAAATCCCTTTGGAATATTTACATAAAAAGGCAGGATTGGGAGCATCTGGGAGTATTATTTTTTTTATTATTATTATTTTTATTATTATTATTATTATTATTATTAGAAGCATTTACTGAGTTCACAGAATTCGATGGTTGTATTGTTTTGAGCTTCTCGTGAATGTGCACTAATTGCTTAAATATGTAAAGATCGATCAGCTTAAACCTTTCAGTATTCTTAGCGGTAGTTTACGTCACTTCAGTGCGTTCCTGTCATTACGCCCTTTACACATGAACCTGTCTCTCACAGAGCCTTGTGTGCAAATCCATAACTCTTGTTTATTCAAGATTTTATAGCCCACCTGTCTTTCATTCCAGTCAGTGTCCTGAGTTAATGATTTTACAAGGATTCAGCTTCCTGTTTTTTTTTAATTACGCTCTTCATATTTGCCTCCGTTAAACGTGTTTGATTGGAACCTGGTCCGAGTACAACGAGCACTTGGTGCGCTGTTTTTGAGAGGAATGCCAATGTCGTATGGGATCGAGGATCCAGGTGTGACGGGTCAACTTGTTGCTTTTGGAGCCACTAATACTGGCACCGAGGCTTAATTGCAAATATCTGGAATGCAATTCCACATACAGTGCGATCGGTTTATGGCAGTTATTTGTTGTTCATGTGCAAATGTGAACCGAGGTCATCTGTGTTTGCCTTTTTTAGGATATAATATTTATTACTTGTGGGCGATTCCAGTTTCTCAGCCATCATAACAGTATTTTAGTTTAATGAGGATGACCGATCCTCTTCGTACTTCGAATGTGACACGATGCACCACCAAAACAGGAGTATATTGCCCATGTAACAAGAACATGAACTTTGCATAAATCTTGTTTTTTTTTTTTTTTTTTAAGTGAATTTGACTGAATGTGTCCATCATAAAATATCCACTTGTATCTTGCAGAATAACTGTCATTTTATTGTAGTGTGTGTGTATTAAAAAAAAAAAAAGGGTAATACAACATTGGTAATGTGCACATCATTATTGCCATGATTTCTACTGAGCTGATTCTGTCTGTGCCAATTGTCTCTACTTTCTATAACCGATGATGAAACTTGCGTGTGTAGATCACCTGCATGGGAAGCATCACATTTTTGGTTTGATTAAACAGGTTTTACTGATTTGGATCCGGAGCGTTGCTGGGATGCTTTGATGCCAGACGTTTGGGTTGATGGACAGCTTGTGCTTTTGATGAGGGGCAGATTAATGTAATAAAGGTTCTTGGCTGAGTGGCCTGCTGTGTGCTGTTTGACACGCATATACAATTTTATGTTTATGTAAGCCTTTTGTGTATTTGGCTTTAATTTTTTTTTTGTTTGCTGGATCTTGGGCGGTCTGTTTTGTGTGTATGTGTGTTCTGTTGGCGTGGTGATGTTTGTTTATGAACTCACTCTCTGTCTCTCACTCTTTCAGGAGACAGCGGTAAGGGCGTGTCCAAACGCTCTTGGCGCCGGGATCAGTTGGCTGGTGGGTGTGGCCGGCGGGCTGGCTCCTCCCCCTCCCGGCGGCAGCGTGCGCTCCCAGCCGCCGCCCCAGTGTGATCCGCGCTCGCCTGCCTTGCGCGCCCGAGCCCATGCCCCTAGTAGCACGCGGCCGGTCAGCGCCATGTGCGTCCCGCACACAATGGAGACGGGCAAACACCACAACGCATCGGACACGGGTCAGGGGCATGGACATGGCAGGCGCGGTGGAGGGGTGCCACTCGAACCTTTTGTCCACCAGGTCGGCGGCCATAGCAGCATGATGCGCTACGATGACCACACCGTGTGCAAGCCACTCATCAGTCGTGAGCAGCGCTTTTATGAGTCCCTGCCGCCCGAGATGAAGGAGTTTACACCAGAATACAAAGGTATTTTATTATTAATTTTTTTGCATGCATCAGAGTTAAAAATTCAATCCAGAGATACGCCACAACCTGGTCTCAGCCCGTCTGCAGGGTACAAAGCGCTTCCTCTTAAACAGGATGTTCAACAGGCAGATGGGATCAAGGGCAGTTTTGTCACAGCCATTAATCCAGATTTCAGCCCACTTCCTCATTATGATTTGTTACGGCTGATGGTGTTCTGCTTTAGCAACCACAGCAAACAGAGCACAAGGGCCAGGTGCGCCACATGGAGATGTTTTGACATCCAGCATCAGAGCAACTGAGACAAAGCAGCACACGAGGGCTGATTACTCGAACCTGATGAAATTCACCCGAGGTAACTGCCAGACTCATCCAGAGCTTACGTAATGTCGTGTTTCACAGAGACGTTCATGTGCAGTGTCATCCTCGTGACAGGTTCATGAGGGCACTACTGTGTTTAATGACCCTATACTTACTGTATACGTCTCTGCATGAGGTGTAAGGTATAGAGCACGACATGGTCAGTAGGTCCAGTTCAATGAAATGGACAATGAAATAATTATTAGCTTTATTTTGTTATATTTAATTTAAGCAGTTTGACATAAAAACTGTGTATGCTGCATAACATGCACCATGGGATTAACAAACAAACAAAATTATATATAAGCATGGATTTTTTTTTTTTTTTTTTTGGTTTAATTTTATTTACTTTTCCCCCCACTGAATCCCAGACGTACATGCTTTACATTTTAACTACCAGTTTTCTAGAAACTCAACTTCTTTCCAGCTCACTTGTTCTCACTGATCATAGGTTCTCATTGTTTGTGTTCAAACTAAATCCAGGCCGTTACCTTCTACACACCGTATTATTAGATTTGGAAACTTCCTCTGCCAACTGCTTCTCCTTAATACGGAAGTGTACGTGACATTGTTTAAAGCACGTCTCTCAGTGCCTGTTCAACACCTGGCTCATGTCTCTACTTCTCCCCAAAAAGTTAACAACACGCAAGATAAACAACATGCCTCCATCATGAACTAACGCTCACCTTGTGCACTGATTGTAGTAAAACAACACAGCACCTTAAAGTCCTGGCACCTATTTTCAGTCAAGTGCTCGAGTAAGGCTGAATTTTTCCGTTGGGGAGAATTTGTCCCCTTGCAGCTTGCAGTGGGTGGCCGCACAGCCGGTTTAAAAATAGGCCCTGCTACGGTGCCTACAGGCTCGACATTGTTTACGCATGATGGCACGCTTGGAAGAATCGCCCTCAAACCTTAGAGGTATGTGTAAAATGGTGTAAAGTGCTATAAATAGATACACAGAGGTTGTGGTTCTAGGAGGGACAACAGTGGTGCAAACAAAGGCTGAAGTCATTGTGATATGACCCCGTTTCAAAGGCAGTGATCTATGTATCTGAACACGTTTTGATTTGTTTTTTGTAGCTTCTGATGGATATATGACCAAATTTAATTTGTGAAAAATTAATGACTGAGAAGGACCATGTTAACAAGACTGGAGTTGAAGGCTAACCATCTTGCAAAATTGTTGTTTACATATCAGTTTAACAATGTGTGTTGTTTTTTTTTTGTTTGTTTGTGGGGGGGGGGG
>JAAGKR010001230.1:0-37671 GCA_011419295.1 Clarias macrocephalus
GAGGCCTACTTAAGGCCTTCAGACAACTATACTTTAGACCATGTCTTTGCTTACTGTTTTTCTGTTGCTAATTTGTAAAATTATATTGTGTATGACCTCGTGCTACGTTTCCGACTACGTTTTTGTGTTTGCCCTTGTTTGGTTCCGGTTGTCCAATTGTAAATACATTTTGTATATATTTGTACATAGTTTTGTAATTGGTGGCTTAGTAGGGAGTCGACGCCATTTTGTTTACACCCTGTTCTCTCTTGGTTTGTGGTTAGCAAGGGAGTAAGGGAAGAACTTTGTATTTTCTTTTCTTTAGTTTTGGTGCAGGTTAGTTGTTTCACGTTGGTACTAGGTAGAGGGCATTTTGTTTATTGTTTTGGCCTTGTCGGCTTCTGAAGCTCACGGCCACCTTTTGGGGATTTGCTTGTTCACTGTTTATAAATAAACACTAAGCAAACGCACTTTTGGTCTCACCCCCTTTTTCCTTTCTTTTCTTTTCTTTTTCATTCCTGTTACGGCCCGACCTAGACCGGGGCGTAACAGGGGACGTTAGAGAAATTTCTGTTTCACAGAGGTACTTTGTCATTTTAATCCCGTCCGATTCTGCCATGTCTGTCTTTTTCTCACACGACCTCTGTAAAAATTCCAGAGCAAATTACCTACTGTTTTTCAGCAAACTCGGCGGTCCTCTGAGAAATCTAATCCTGTCCGAATGCGAATGTCTGTGTTTGCTGAAAATGTTTTTCCTGTTTTCTTGTGTGTTTTGGTCAACGTGAACTACCGTACAGTCTCTAGCGCTATCTCTTGCCCCCGCATTGAGCCCCAGCCAGTGAAAGCAATCTTTGATTTTCTTGATTGTGTTGTTTATCCCAAGGTGGCCAACGAACAATGTCAAATGCACCTGGTGCATGATTGTGTCCAGTTTAGCCCGTGGCACCACCAAACGATAAACATCAAATCCTCTGCGTACAGTATTAAAATATAGCAGGTTATTTCTTACAAAGAAATACGAGGCTTGCTGGGTCTACGGGGCTGCTCTGGCTTCATCTTCTATTGTTACCACTTGTTCCCATCAGTTCTGTAATCATGTATCTTTGCATTGTATGAGTGTCTCATCTTTTCTGACCTGCTGAGACAGTGAAACATACGGGTTAGAGGGATCATTAGCCTCACCTTCTGTTTCAGTGAGCATTTAAATGCTCTTATATAAGATACATAAATTTGTACGGTCCTATTAAGCTGACAAACACAAGAACATGATGAATAGGACATGAGACTTTGCATGGTTAAATAATGTACAGCTATTATCACTTAGGGTGTACTCATTTTTGTTGCCAGCTATGTTGATGGCTGTATGTTGAGTTATTTTCAGAGGACAGCAAATCTATATTGTAATACAAGATGCACATTGACTAATCTAAAATATATCCAAGTTTAATTTCTATAGAATTCCCCATTTGAGAAAATATACTAAAATGTTTGCTGACATACTGTATATACATATATACTGTATACACACACTGTATAATGAGAAAAATACACACAAATATATACACACTGTATGATGAAAAAAATACAAATAAAGGGGCCAGGTAACAGGTAAATATCTCAAGCAAAATACTTGCTGAGGTATGGAGAACAGAGACATGACAAACTACAGTATATTGCCAAACAAAAGTATGCAAATCATTTAATTCAGCTGTTCCAATTATTTCTATGGTTAAAGGTGTATAAAATCAGGGACCTAGGCATGCAGACTGCTTCTACAATCATTTACGGATGAAAGAGGTCCCTCTCAGGAGCTCAGGAAATTCAGCTGCATCCAAGTGCAATGCAAAGC
Organism: Clarias macrocephalus; assembly: GCA_011419295.1. Lineage (NCBI taxonomy): Eukaryota > Metazoa > Chordata > Actinopteri > Siluriformes > Clariidae > Clarias > Clarias macrocephalus. The sequence goes on from JAAGKR010001230.1 coordinate 1,829, forward strand.
ATCGGATGCAGTGGTGTTTGGCAGTTGAGAAAGTTAATTGTCTGACTCCATTATGCCAGTTTGGTGGAGGTGAGGTTATTATATGAGGTTGTCTTTCAGGAGTTGGGCGTAGCCTCTTAGTTCATGTGAAAGGAACGCTTAATGCTTCAGCATACCAAGATATTTTGGACAATTTCATGCTCCCAACTAAGCAAGGTCTATAAAAACATGGAAGAGTGAGAACTTAACTGTCCTGACCTCAACCTGATAGAACACCCTTGGGATGAATTAGAGTGGAAACCGTGAGCCAGGCCTTCTCGTCCATCATCAATGTCTGACCGACACTGTGCACAAATCCACTTCTGGAAGAATGTACAAAAATTCTCATAAACGCACTCCCAAACCATGTGGAAAGCCTTTCCAGTAGAGTTGAGGCTGTTATAGCTGCAAAGGGTGGGCCAACATCATATGAAACCCTATGGATTAAGAATTGGGTGTTGCTCAAGTTCATATGCTTGTGAAGGGAGGTGAGCAAATACTTTTGGCAATAACATGTATCTTAAAAAATAGCTGACATTCAAATTAAACTTAATTTTTATGTATCAGGAGCTTTAGATGTACAAAACCTATTTGTCAATTTCATAAATATAGTAAATGGACAAAAATATTTGGCCAAACCTGCAATGACATTGTATCTAAACACATACAGTATTTTAATATGGAGTCGGTCCCCTTTTTGTAGTTATACAGTAACAGCTTTATGTTTCTGTAGGAATTCATGCCCATTCAGTCGGTAGAGCCTTTATGAGGTCAGGCACTCATGTTGGACGAGAAGGCCTGACTCGCAACCAACAAAAGGTGTTCGATGGGGTTGAGGTCTGGTCTCTGTGAAGGCCAGTCAAGTTCTTCTACACTGAACTTATCAGACCATGTCGTTATAGCCTTTTCTTTGTTCACTGGGGCATAGTCATGTTTAAAAAAAGGGCCTTCCCCACTACATTTTATAAGAATAGTTTAAATGAGTAGATCCAAGCACAGAATGAAAGGGCTCCTTTTGATTTAGGAACTTAAAAGAAACTAATCAGCCACTGTATCCAATGCCAAGTTTAATGCTATAACTACATTTTTTGGCAACATTTGCTTGATGGTTACAGGCTGTATGATGTGTAGTTGTGATTCTCATTAAATAATGTGCTTGTTTAGTTGTCTTTCCTTGCAAAACATTTAATATTACCCAAGCCCACCTGGATAAATATTCTGGATATTGAAGTAGAGCATCATTATAATATGCAAGATAAGTAAACTGTGATCAGTGTAACTATATCACTTGATTGCATATTTTGTATGCAAAGCTGTAAGAGGTCTGAGAGCAAAAAGATCACTTGTTTGTTATTAATGAACTCCCATTTGTACCTTGATTTGACCCATGCACCTACCTCAAATCTTTTCTGAAAAACATATAATGTTTATGCAGCATTTTTATGGGCTTTTCAGGTACTCCACTTGGGCACTTGAAGTAAAAAAAAACACATTACTGATTATGTTTAATTGTGCGACATATAGAACACAAGTTTCAATCGAAGTAATTAATCAGTCCTCACAATGAGTGGACCGTATACACAACACTTCTTAGAATTCTCTCAGAGAGCTCTTATCTTAAAATGACCTAGCTGGGAGTCCTAGACTAAAAATGATTTAGGAAACTTCTCAGAGCAACACAGAGGAAGGAAAGTACAAAAACCTCTATCTTAGTGAGGGTGTGTTGCTAGGGATGATGCAGCAAATCAAGGACTGAGGCAGATTAATAAAAAAAAGAACCTCTGATCTCTGTAAAGGTTTTGAAATGGGCTCTTTGTGAAAATGAAATACATGATAATAGAACAGACAGTGAAATCATAATGTTTGTATATAAAGAAATTTTATAATCATAATTACAGGCTACTTTAATTATGTTATTTAATTAAGTTAATTAAAACAGGCAAATGTTAAAATGTATTCTTTCTTTTGAAGCAACCAATTTACCACACAGTCTATATTTAAGGACTCACATTTATTTATCACACTGATTTTATTACTTGTAGTCCATTTCAGATTGATGGGAGCAAAATGGCTCAGCTTTTACAAATTTACATGAGTGCAGGACAGTTCTTAGAATTTTTTAATTATTATTCTTAGTATTTCGTCACTAGGAGCAACATGTAGGCTTAAGAAGCTTTGTGAATATGGGCCCTGATTCCTATATCTTTGAGCAACATAAGAAGTGTTTCTGTGTCTCTGATGCCTTGAGTTAGTACAGAGATCACATGCTAAATCTTTTTTACAGTGCAATACTTGAATCGTCATAGAAATAATTTGAGTGTTATGTGTAACTGATCCTCCCCCAATAGTTCCTCCATCCTGAGCTTCAACTCTCAGGGTTTGCTGTAAAGGGAGTAATGCTACATGTTCTATAGTGGTAGATTGGTCTATGTAATTTCTAGCAGTGCCAGAGTCAATCAGGCCTGAATTAAAAATGCTTCGTCTGAGTGTTTGATCCATACTTTAAGGGATAAGGTAAAAGGAGAAAATAAACTGTAAATTCTTTGTTGCTCTTGATTATGTAAGTAAAGTCAAGTGTGTTAGATCCATTAGCAAGAGCTGATTTGACATAGAATCAGAGTAGAATATGGAAGCATGAAAAAAAGGCAGCATAGCATGGGCATCTGATTTGTGAAACATCAAAGATGTGGTTTATCTGGTACATAGTTCACAGATAGGTCAGAGCATGGGTTATTAACCTCAATAATGGTAAATGGGCCAATAAATGTACATTTGCATGAACTGTTTGATTTTGTGTGGCAGCTTGGTATCTTGGAGCAGCAGCATGCACCATCCACTTGTTGCTTAAAGACTGCATCACTGACCTTAAGAGTTGGGAACAGCCTCTCTGCCATGTCCTTCTACCATGCTCCATTAACATTTGAGATACAGGGACTGCTACCTCCTACTCCTGAGATGGGAACAATGGTGGTTGATATCATGAATAACACTAAACAAAAGACACGCTGGCAAAGGAGGTGGGATTATAATTGTGGGTATATTCTACTCATAGGAGCATTCTACTTAATGAAGCCAGCTCCTAAGAAGCTATGCACTTCTTGATTGGTTATCTAAGTCTGCCCATAAATTGCAGGTGATAGCAACATAGCAGGCTAGGCATATCACTGTTTACATAGCAAGTGTACAGCATGTCTTCCAGAACTGTGCAGAAAACTGAGGTCCCATTTCAGTGATGATGTTAATGGTCAGAGCCTATTAAGCCGGAAAACTGAAAACATGAAGCTCTGCAGTTTCTTTCCCAGAGGGGAGTATAGGTAGTGGCCTTGGAAAAACGATAAACAAAAGTAATAATACAAGTATTTTGTATTATGTTATGTATTCTGTATTATGAGTCCTGGTATAAAATCAAGGGCACTGTGAAGGGGTCCTTGGAGGCCTGCTGGAATTTGATTGCAGGATTTGTTGATGGTTCATGTGTCCCATGCTGCCACAAAGCCTAGGACATCTTCACTCTTAGTTGTCCACCAGAAACATTGCTGAATAAGGAAAAGCATATTTTACCCTCCTGGGTAACCAGACATTCTGGAGCCATTCCTCTACTCCAGCACCTATGAGTAAAGCGCCCAAGAGTCAGTTAGGAGGAATATTACTCAGACCTTGTTTTCAACTGCCAACAGGGTAGCAGCCACAAGACAATGTGGTGGGAGGATGTTCTCAGTAGAGGACGTTACATCAGGGATAGTACATCAAGCTTGATTTTCTCAGAACCTGGGTGGTGCCACATGAAATAAAATTGGAAATGAAATGAAACCCAGGAAAGAGCTGGATTTCCAGGGGAATTTGCAGTTCACTGCCTTAACAAAAAGTAGGCCTGAGAAACATGCGTTATACATCGGTACAGAATTTCATGCAGGGGGCCTCCGAGTGGCGCATTGGTAAAGTTATCATCACTATCATCCAGAGATCGCCAGTTCGAATCCCGGGTGACGCTGTAACCTCTCGCAGCCGGAGGTCTAGAGAGAGCTGATTGAGAGGTACTTAGTGCTCCCACATTAATCACGGCTCTACAGCCAATCAGGGGCGTCTGTGAGCTCACGAAAGCGGAAGGAGCGGATAGCGCTGTCCTCCGAGTGTATTACTCCGCCTACAATGGTTCGTGAGTGAGCAGTTCGAAAAGATGCGGTTGGCTGGTGTCACATGGTTCGGAGGAAACACGTAATGTGGGAGCCCCCTAGTGACAGGGAGGAATTGGATACGACTAAATTAGGGAGAAAATCGGGGAAAAATCCCCCCCCCCCCCAAAAAAAAAAGAATTTCATGCAGGTAGACAACCACTTAAAAAAAAAAAAAACCAACAACAACAAAAAAAACATAAAATATAATCGATCAAGGCAGGTGCATTAGTTAACCTAAAAGGCATCACCTCGTAGTGACTGTTCACGTGTTATGGCAGTCTTCCATTTTTGATATCCAATAATTTTTCTTCCAAGCCATGTCCATATATCTGGACAGTGACAATTTAAATTTATGTGCCTCTACACCTTAACAGTGAATTTAAAAACCAATGAAGACTTGACTAAAATGTAGTTTTTCTGTTTTAATATGCATTAAAATATCACATTAGCAGTTTAGTAATTATTTCAATGTTTTACAAAGTTCTTTACATTTTCAGAGGTTTAAAAGTCATTGGGCAGCAGACTGTAAAGGTCTGAAGCTAATTCACTGTGTCTCTGCTGCCGGTGTTTTTTAACATGACCTGAGTGGTTAAAATCTTTTCCACACTCTGAGCGGGGATTGTGTTTTCCCTCAGTATGAATACATTGGTGTTTTTTTTTCACGATTAAAGCTTTCACACTCCGAGCAGCTGTAAAGCTTTTCCCTAGTGTAAGTCCACTGGTGAGACCTGAATGCTGGCAGATCAATAAAACTCTCCACACTGAGCATTGATCAGGTCTTTCTCCAGTGTGAATGCGGTGATGTATGCTGAGGGCACTTAGCTGAGTAAAGCTCTTTCTACACTCTGAGCAGCTTTAAGGCTTTTCTCCAGTGTGAATCCACTGGTGAATCTGGAATGCTGGTGGCCATATAAAACTCATCCCACACTCTGAGCAGGGATACGACTTCTCTCCTGTGTGAATGCGCTGATATGCCCGGAGAGTAATTTTTCCATTAAAACGTTTTCCACACTCTGCGCAGCTATAAGGCTTCTCTCCAGTATGGATGCACAGATGTGTTTGGAATTGGCTGGCCTTGTTAAAACACTACAACCATTAATTTTTTGCATAAAAATATATAATTTATTTTCAAGAGCTTTTGTCATTATGCGGGTTATTCATTGAAAACCAATTGTTTAATTATACATTAATCCAGTCTGTTATTGCTACTAACTACAACCATTTGCTTTGTACATTTCGGTTTGATAAGTTTTTCATTCATTTTTGCATAAAAATATCTAATTTATTTTTAATAGCTTTTCCATTATGTGGGATATATCGGCATATACCTCACTTTCCACACAATCGCTTCTGCCCTGAGAGTGATGTCATCAATCATCGACCATTCATAAACCAGACGAGACGTGGGAAGGTAGACGGGTGATGATTGTGGCATTTTGATCTTGTACTGTGTACTCTGGTTTTGACTTTTGTCTCCCACTGACTGTGATTATTGCTTTGTCCTTTGGTTTGGTTGTTTGGCTGTTGGTGTACAGTCTTATGCAAAAGTTTAGGCACCCCTTGATAAATAACAGATTTTGGTGATTTTTTTAATTCAAAACATATTGACACATCTCTCTTGGAAATGGAAAAAATGCACACTATTTTCAGCAAACATTGGTGCATAGTTACTTTTTACATCATAAATTTTGACACTATTGTGGCACTGTGCAAAAGTTTGGGCACCCTACATAATCAGTACTTAGTAACACCTCCTCTTTCAGATATCACAGCTTGCTTTTTATAGCCAGCTTAATTCTTAAGTCTTTCAATTCTTGTACTTGGGATTTTCTTCCATTCTTCCTTACAAAAGGCTTCTAGTTCTGTAATATTCTCTGGTCGTCTTGCATGCACAGCTCTTTTAAGCTCTACCCGCAAATTTTCAATGATGTTTAAATCTGGGGACTGTGATGGCCGTTCCAAAACCTTCAGCTTGCGTCTCTTGAGGTATTCCATAATGGATTTCGAGTTATGTTTAGGGTCATTGTCCTGATGTGGAAGCAGATGGTATGATTTTTTATTCCAGAATTAGCTGGCATTTAATGGAATCCATTCTTCCCTCCACCCGTGCAATGTTTGCTGTACCACTGGCTGCAACACAACCCCAAAGCATGATAGATCCACACCCATGTTTAATAGTAGTCTTTTCATGAAATGCTGTTCCTTTTTTACTCCAAACATGCCTTTGCTGATTGTGGCCAAAGAGTTCCATTTTAACATTTCATCAGTCCACAGCACTTGTTTCCAAAACACATCAGGCTTCTGTAGATGTTCTGTTGCATACTTCTGACGTTGGATTTTATGATGGGGACGCAGGTAAGGTTTTCTTCTGCTGAGTCTTCCATTAAGGTCTTGTGGAACAGTGCACCACCACTCCTGAGTCTCCTAAATCCTCCTGTTGTTTGCAGTCAAATGGGGGTTTTGATTTGTCCTCCTGACCAGCATATGAGCAGTTCTCTCCAAGAGTTTTCTTGGTCCTCCAGATCTCATTTTGAACTCCACAGTTCCCCTGAACTGCCGTTTCCTAATTACATTTCTCATTGTGGAAACAAGTGAGAGCCATGGAAACAAGCTGACAACGCTTTGCTATCTTCTTGTAGCCTTCTCCTACATTGGGCATGTAGGTTTAAAGAGTCAAAGTATTTGTAGAGCTTTGAAATTGTCATTTACTAATGACAGCTGTTGCAATGCATCAGATCTAACAAGCTGATTAAAGTCTTCTAAACATTATTCATACTTCACTATATTTAGGTCACGTTCCTAAATCTGTCAACTTGGCAGTTATTAAGCCTCTTCTTAAAAAAACTAAATTAGACCATGATGAAATAAATTACAGACCAATTTTAAACCTTCCATTTATATGGAAAATATCAGAAAAGGTGGTGTCAGCACCTGTTTTCTTAGAGGAAAACAATATCCTAAAAGACAGGCCCCATCATAGTACAGAAACTGCGTTAGTTAAAAATGCTAATGACTTGTTTTTATCTTCGGACAAAGGCTGCATCTCAATACTCGTCTTACTTGATCTTAGTGCTGCATTCGACACTATAGATCATAATATTCACATAGATCGCTTACAACATCACAACGGTATTCAGGGCATTAAAATAGTTTAGATCCTACCTTTTTGATGGATACCATTTTGTAGATCTAAATATAGAACTGTCCAGTGTAATGCCAGTGAAATATGGGGTGCCTCAAGGGTCAGTTTTAGGACCTCTGCTGTTCTCAATATACAACTTTAGAGGACAAGGGAGTAGTTTCCATTGCTGTGCTGATGACACCCATTCATACATCTCATCAAAAATATCTCATCTTCAGATGAAATATCCAAGTTGTCCAGATTAACTGAGTGTGTCCTAGATATAAAAGATTGGATGACAGATAATTTTTGATTACTAAATTCAGACATATTACTTATTGGTCCAAAAAACAGTACACAAAAACAGTACACAAAAACTCTAATTCAACTTGCATTTAGAAGGATGTAGTATTACTACCAGCTCGACAGTAAAAGATCCGGGCATAATATTTCCCTTGTCCCTTGAAAATCATATTTCCAATATTACAAAACCAGCTTTGGCAATTTTGACAAGCCTAGGGACAATTTTATCTTTAACTGATGCTGAAAAACTAATTTATGCATTCATGACCTCCAGACTGGACTACTGCAATGCATTACTAGGTGGTTGTCCTGCACCCTCAATAAACAAGCTACAGTTAGTCCAAAAGGCAACCGCCAGGGTTCTCACCAGGTCAAGAAATGATGAGCATATAACCCCAATATTATCATCCCTGCACTGGCTACCTGTTTATCCCATAAGCCAACTCTGCGAGGATTCTGAGGCATCGAGAGAATGACCACCTACAGCTGGATTCTGCTTTGTGATGGTTTGGAGCTACACATGCTGTTCCTGTGCTTCCAGCGCACATGTGGTGCAAACTGGACTCCATGTTAACGTAGACATCTTCTGTTATACAGTATTGAACTCCAGCCTTCTAACACACAGTATGATTGCACAACAATCCCTGTTATCCGTTATCACCCAAATGAGAATGGGTTCCCTGTTGAGTCTGGTTCCTCTCAAGCTTTCTTCTTATTGCCATCTCAGGGAGTTTTCCCTTGCTACATTTTGGTGTATTAATACAGTATCTTATAATGCATGCATGATTATGACAAATTTGAATACAAGAAAACATAGACATTATGTTCTGTTTATTGAATTAGATACAGGCCTATTTCAGGTGTAGGGACTAAGTTATGCACAAAAGGATTAAACAGTGTTTTTATTCTTCTATTAGAGGTCTTGCTGTAAACTCTTGAAAATGAGGTTGATTTCTTCGTTAAATAATGTCTCTAAATAAAGATTGTAATGCTGATGGATGACAAATTCTTCGCACATTCTGAGCAGTGTTACAGTCTTGCTCCTGTGCTGATGAATCTTGGGAGTACTTTTTAAAAATTGAAACATTTCCACACTCAAAACAGCATTAAGCCTTCTCTTCCGTATGCGTGCGCAGATGTTTTTGTAAATGGCCCCTTTGATTAAAACTCTTTCCACACACGGAGCAGTGATACGGTTTCTCTCCTGTGTGAATGCGCTGGTGCTGTTGGAAACTGCTCACTTTACTAAAACTCTTGCCACACTCAGAGCAGTAATATGGCTTCTCTCCAGTGTGAATACGCTGATGTTGCTGGAGAGAACCCTTGTGATTAAAACTCTTCCCACACTGTGGACAGTGGTACGGTTTGTCTCCAGTGTGAATACGCTGATGTTGTTGGAGAGAACTCTCTAGCTTAAAACCCTTTCCACACTGTGAGCACCGATACGGCGTCTCTCCTTTGTGAATCCGTTGGTGTTGTTGGAAATGACTCATGTCAGCAAAACACTTTCCACACTGTGAGCACTGATACGGCTTTTCTCCAGTATGGATGCGCTGGTGGCGCTGGAGGTTAAACTGACGAGGAAATCCTTTTCCACACTTTGAGCAGACGTAAGGCTTCTCCCCAGTGTGAATGCGCTCATGATGCTGGAGATCACTTTTTTGACTGAAACCTTTTCCACACTGTGAGCAGTGATATGGCTTCTCTCCCGTGTGTATGCGCTGGTGTAGTTGGAAATTACTCAAGTTGGAAAAACGCTTTCCACACTGTGAGCACTGATGTGGCTTCTCTCCGGTATGGATGCGCTGGTGTATTTTGAGACTAAACTGGCGAGTAAATCCTTTCCCACACTGTGAGCAGATAAATGGTTTCTGTCCTGTATGAATTCTGTGGTGTTGATATAATCTACTCTGCTCAGCAAAACTCTTGCCACACTGTGAGCAGTGATATACTTTCTCTCCTGTGTGAATGCGCTGGTGTCGCTGAAGAAGACATCTGTAAGTGAAACCCTTTCCACACTGTGAGCACTGATACGGTTTCTCTCCTATGTGAATGCACTTGTGTTGGTGAAGAGAACTCTGCTGAGTAAAACTCTTTCCACACTGTGAGCACTGAAACGGCTTCTCTCCTGTGTGAACGCGCTGATGTCGCTTGAGAAGACATCTGTAATCAAAACTCTTTCCACACTGTGAGCACTGATGTTGTTTGTCTTGTCTGTGGATGAGCTGGTGTGCTGTGAGATCCTTCTCTTGACTAAAACTCTTTCCACACTCTAAGCAGTGGTGAATGTCTGTCTGAGATTCTTCTTGACTAGTCATAGTACAAATAGTATGTCTTTTGTTCTTCTTTATCTCTGGTTAAGGAAAGAAAATAAAATTTAGCATCATGTCAAAATAGTTGCTAAAAGTGATTCATGTAGCCTATTTGTTGGCCAACAAGCATTATACTGTACTGTCATAGATCAAATAATGGCCATGCTTTTTCTGTGGTTGTGTCCAAAATAGAGCTGCTCTATTATGGCAAAAAATAATGGCAAATATACCATAATCATGATTATTTTGGTCAATATTCAGATCAATATTGAGATCAAGATGAAAGATGAATATCCATTGGCTGTGGAACATTTATTCATTATTTATTATTTATATGCAGTAAACAAAAAAAGTGTTAAACAATTTAGAACGGCTTTTCTCCAATGTTCAGAGAAAACTGCAGGAGTCAGGCCTTCATGGCTAAAATAGAGCAAAGAATCCATTACTTTGGAAGAACAACATAATAGAAGAGGCTTTTTTGGTTGAAGAAATGGACAAGGAATGGACATTAGATCAGTGGAAAGCTGTCCTGTGATCTGATAAGTCCAAATGTGAGATTTTTAGTTCTAACTGATTGTGTCTTTGTTCGACATAGAGAGGGCACAGACTGTGCCCACTGTGAAGCATGGATAAGGAGGTGTGATGGTGTGCGTGTGCTTTGCTGTTGACACTGTTGTGACTTAGTAAAATTTGAGAGCACACTTAACCAGCATCACAACATTTCGGAGTGACATGCCATATGGTTTGCACACATTTATATATGTAACAACAGGCATAAAGCCAGTTCTTCTTCCTATCTGCCAGTTGTGTGCTCAACCACAAATAAGGCACAATCAGACCTGGCACACCTATATTCATCCGAGGGCTTTGGGCTAGTAACCATGTGGCGGGGAGAACACCCCTGCAACCACCTCCTCCCCATCATTGACACAGGGCATGCCATTACTCAATCTCAGAGTTCTCGCGGAGGTCACCTCAGAGTGAAGAACACAATGGAGATAATCAAGGATGGCTTATCTATGTCCCAAATGCCAGAGAACTGCACCCATAAAACCATCCCCCCCAGCCCCAATGATTCGTCTGCCCATCATGCACTGTTCAGGCACATTGGAATGGACCTAGTTGGCTCACGTCAGAAGTTAGACAGGACCCATGTGTACATCTTGGTCATGGTAGACTATGCCACCGACTACCCAGAAACCAGCCAAGTTCACGAACCTAGTGAGGCATGAGGTTAAACCCCATTGCATGATCATCTATCAATGACCATGCCGAGCCCTGGGGGCCTGCTGCCATGCCATCGAAGCTATAGTGGCCAAAATGCTTTGAGATGGCATCATGGATGAATCCACTAGCCCCTGCTCCAGCCCTGTCATCATGGTGCAGTCAGACGGTTCAATCAGGCTTTGCAACAACTTCATATGAACATGAACTAAGTTCAATGCATATCCATTGCCCGACCTAATCAGGCAGCTGATGAAAAATGCAGTTCACCTCCACACTGGATCTGACATGAGGTACTTGCAGTTGGCCCTTACAGCTAAAGAAAAGGTAAAAACTGCCTTCAGCACCGGATGGGGCACTGGCAACATAGCGTCCAACTCTTTGGTCTACACAATGCTCCAGCCACCTTCCAGCACTTAATGTGCACTGTTATTACTGGTTGCACGCTGCACCCTGCCTGGATGAGTAGTACCTGGGAGGACCACCTTCCCTACCGCTGAAAGGTCATTGCCAGTATTTTTGAAACTCCACCTCTGAAAAGTACTTACCAGTTTTTGAATTCCTGACTGTGCCAGTGCTAACTGGGCACATATTCACTGTATTATTATAATTTTATTTATTTATTACTGATGGTGTAGCACTTCTTACATCAATAATTTTATTATCCCTCTGATACCCTGAGAGTTTGGGCATTCCACCTGTATCAATAAACCCCTTACATGCTTGAAATTTTCAATATTTGGCAAATCTAAGGACACCTAAGAAGTAGTGAAAATGTTCCATCACTAAGGCCCTTGTCCAATGCAATTGCTAGTGTATTTTTGCAAATGACTTGGCATCGGCCAAATTGGAAAAATAAAACAAATCCATCATCTACATTTGTATGCAATCAGCATTTTATAATAATTAACAGTCATCCACTGAGGTGCTATGGAGCTTGAACCTCAATAAGCCCTAGTAAAAACTCATGCCCCAGAAGTGCAAGGGCATCAGAAAAAACATCAATCATCCAACACCATATTTATACAGAGATTACTGTGCATTATTGCGCTGAATCTGCATTGTTTACATAGAATACATCATTGTCATCTCATCTAGCTTAACATCAAGGATTTATGATGTTTTCTCAAAGCTACATACTGCAAAGCTTTCTCTTAATCTGATGCCTCATAGTGTCACTTCCTTAAAAACATCATCTGAACTTTAGGGCACATTGTCCCTGGAAAAGAAGTGGCAAAAAACAGCGGTGACTGAATATGCTAGCCATTAAGATGTAATCCCCTGCAGGGATTTCTGGGTCTGGTATGGTGTATAATCAATTTATACCATGTTTTGCTAATCTGGCATGCTCGCTCCAACACCTGATGAATGAAAGTGGACCAAAGTATGTCAGGGAAGTTTTGACCAGTTGACCAGCTTTAGAGATTCCTCCAGTGCTAGCACAGACCAGCTGGATCCATTATTTCCTTTCAATATGGGCTTAATGTATCAGTGCAATATTGTGAGTTTGATTCGCATACAAGTCAACTTTTGATTCGCATTACAGTCATCTTTAGCTGTGCTTATTTTCATGTGCTTACTTGTGTAAGTAAGTCTTAATACGGCAATTGACAGAAAATATTCATGTAAAAGTAACAAACCAGTGATATGTAACTTTAGATAGTAACTAGCAATAGTAATATGGTACTGCTAAAATAACTAATAAAAGAGTTATCTTTTATTAGTAACTTTCACAACAACATGGACTATAAAACTAGGAATAGCACACATTTCTATTAAAATTTACATTGCATACAACTTGCTATAGGATCATGAATTACAGTACTGCCCTCAAAGCCAGGATTGTACTTTAGAAATGTTAACAAGTTGTTAGTGTTTTTTGGTATGTAAACCTTTTTAGACTGCATAAAAAGTTACATTTGAGGGGGAAAAAGATGTAAACAGATGTACGACCTGCCAATCACCTATAAACTTGTGTTTTAACTTTTTGTATATTTTGAAACAACAAACATCAAAACCAGATTTGATTAAAAACCTGTAACTGCTCTGTTAACCGCTAGTTAACACTTGTAGAGTACAGTTCCTGCACTGAGAACAGCAAGCTGACACCTCAATTAAAATGTTTTACTATTAATGCATTACAATGTAAAAAGAAGTAATGTGTTATATTTCTAGTTATTAACAAAAGTAATACGTCCCGTTTCCGCCCCTCCTGCGCACCTGTCTCCTATCCTCAGCTGATTACTCCAGTGATTTAAGCACACTCTGTCACGCCACATCAAGCCACAGCCTCGCCATGACCACCTGAGCACGCCCGCTCCATGTTCCTAACCACTCCTTTCATTTCACCGCCTCAATTCCCGCTCTCCACACCTGTTCTCTGTATCACTGATTACTTCACATGCCTATTTAAGTCACGCTCCGACACCACGACATTGCCAGTTTATTGTGCCCCTTACCAGCCTCAATTTACCATCGTTTTCTCTCGTCTCAGTCTGTTTTGTTATCGACCTCGCTCAGTTTTTGACCACGTCTTCGCCTCTCGTTATCGGATCATTGTTATTTGGATATTTCCCGTTGCCGACCACTTACCTGCCACCGACCACGAACCTGGATGACGGACCTCTTCTCGTCACTCTGGCTTCAACCCTCGCCCGTTTCACGACCACGATTATTCCACTGGCTCAGGTTCCTCCAGCCCACACCGGCATTCATCGCAAGGCTCTCCCTTTCTCCTCCACGCCGGCTCTGCACGCTCCTGCTTCTCAGCGCTTACACGCCGGTATACATCTCGGATTACATGGCGGCACTGTGCACTTCCGCATTCTCGCAAAGCTGACATCACGCACCTCGCCACTCGCCTCGACACACTCGTGCCGGCGATCTGTGCATCCGCATTCCAGTGAGGCTTTCCCCACACACACTGCAGCTTGGAATTCACGCCAAGGGTTTGAACCATCATATTATCAACTCAGTCAGTCACAAGCACTCCAAAATACCACTTCTCCTCGTAACACATTCCTGCACCTGTCGATCCTTCCTCTCTCAGTGCACGCTGATATTTGAGCTCCAGCCTTCCACATTTTCCACTGAATGCTCAAAGGTAGCGTATGTGATAACTCTTCTCTCAGGACGAGCTCGGGAATGGAGCACTGCACTCTGGGATGCTCACGACCCCTGCTGCTCCAACTACAAAGATTTTGCTAAAGAGATGAGGAGAGTGTTTGATCGCTCATGTCACGGCAGAAGTCAGACAGGACCGATGTGTACATCTTGGTCATGGTAGACTATGCCACCGACTACCCAGAAACCAGCCAAGTTCATGGACCCGCGACCCCCCTCCCCACGAACTAACCTTCAGGAGGGACCCATGCGACTGGACAGAACCCGTATCTCCCCTGAAGAACGCCGCCGCCGCCGAGTGGAGGGTGCCTGTTTCTACTGTGGGAGATCTGGTCATCAACTCAAGAACTGTCCTTTAAAGAGGAGGCGTCCTCTAGTCCAGCTTGGAGGCCTGGAGGGTGTGACTCCAGGAAAATTCCCAGATGAACGCCGTCTGCTCCCCGTCTTCCTGACCTATGAGCAACAAACCCACCTGGTTCAAGCATTGATTGATTCAGGTTCAGACCGCAATCTGATCGACGCGGCTTCGGCCAAGGCTCTAGGAATCCCCGCTCTCCCCTTGGAGACCCACCTTAAGGTTCAGGCACTCACTGGTAGCCCGCTCCCATCTATCACCCACAGAACCTAAGAGTTTCGGGCAATCATTTAGAGCAGACTTCACTGTTCATGATGGAGGGATCACATGCCACTGTTGTCCTAGGCCTGCCCTGGCTAACCCGTCACAACCCACAAATCGACTGGATCAGGAACACAATCGTAGCTTGGAACCCCCTCATGTGCTAAGACCTGCTTGCGAGCTGCAGCCACGTCTTGTCTCAGTTCTGCGTCTGTGGAGGAACCACCAGATCTCACCAATGTCCCTTGAGATTACCATGATCTCAAGGAGGTCTTCAGTAAATCTTTGTGCCGTCTCTCTGCCCCCCCACCGACCATATGACTGCGCCATCAACCTGCTTCCAGGCACCACGCCTCCCAAGGGCCGTTTATACTCTCTGTCACCCAGGGAATGGGAGGCAATGAATCACTACATCTCGGAATCCCTTGCTGCGGGGATCATTCGCCCTTCCTCCTCCCCGGCGGGGGCTGGCTTCTTTTTTGTGGGCAAAAAAGATGGTTCCCTTCGTCCGTGCATCGATTATAGAGGCCTTAATGAGATCACGGTGAAGAATTGATATCGCCTTCCATTAATGGCAACCGCCTTTGAACTCCTCCAGGGAGCTAAGATTTATACTAAACTAGACCTACGCAATGCATACCACCTCGTCCGAATCGCATGACAACAAGCTACACTCCTGCTCTTTCTTCTCACATCGTCTAACCCCTGCCGAGGCGAACTATGGCATCGGCGATTGAGAACTACTGGCCATCAAGCTGGCCCTCGAAGAATGGAGACACTGGTTAGAGGGGACAGAGATCCCATTTCTGGTCTGGACTGACCATAAAAACCTGGAATACCTACAGAAGGCCAAAAGGCTAAATTCTCGCCAGGCTCGGTGGTCACTGTTTTTCGCCAGGTTCAACTTCGCCCTCTCCTATCGCCCTGGGTCCAAGAACTCCAAGCCAGATGCGCTCTCCAGGCAGTTTTCCGCTACTCATGACTCTGCTACCAACGAGACCATCATTCCCCCGTCATGCTTGCTCGCAGCAGCCGAGCTTGATATTGAAACCAAGGTCCAGCAAGCCCTGTCTCATGAACCCGGGCCAAGTAACGTGCCACCTAATCGCCTATTTGTCCCGCTTTCTCTACGCTCTCAGGTCTTGGAATGGGCACACAGCTCCAAGCTCTTCTGCCATCCTGGTTCAGCTCGAACCCTGGTTCAAGTCCAGCAGCGCTTCTGGTGGCCCACGGTAAAAAAGGACACTTCCAGCTTCGTGGCGGCATGCGACATCTGTGCTAGGTGCAAACACACCAACACCGCACCAGCAGGTCTTCTCAGACCACTACCAATCCCATCCCGTCCATGGTCGAACATTGCCCTGGATTTTGTCACAGGGTTACCCAAGGTTGATTCACCAAAACTCATGGAGAGCTTCCGGGATGAACGCTGGCGCTGTTAGCTGCCGCTACTCTTGGGAGCGATATGTTTATGTTTTTCCGTAATTCTACCGTGTGTTGCTGCACCTGGGTAGTAGTCTAACTACAGCAGTGTTCCTGACCTGTCTACTGGCCTGTGTACTGTGTACTATACCTGCCCCTGGTTCCAAACCGGTTAGTCCCAGCTACTGTATTAGTGGCTTGGCGGCCGTTCGGCGGATATTGCCGGCTCTCGCAGTTTTTTTCGGCTGTTCTGACTCACTGGCGGTACTGCAGCTACCGATGACCATTGGTGGCTGCTCTATCTACTGAGACCACTGGTGATGACCGGCGGCTGCTCCGACGACCACTGAGGGCTACCGGCAACAACTGGCTTTTGTCCGCGACTATCCGTCGGCTGTTTGCGCTATTGGTGGATTCCAGGTGCAGACTAGCATCTGAGTTCACTTATTACTGTAGCTGCTTTCTGAGCTGAGTGCCATGATATCTTTCTGTAACCTACTGCCCTGGGCCTCTAATTAACGGGAAATATGAGGCTTGACTTGCACGTCCTGGCTATATTTGCTTGGATCATTCTTTCACTTATCTATAATCCAGTAGCTTCAATACTACGCTATACGACATCGGAACTTCTTCAACTTCGGTCATGTCACTCTCAGCCACCATCAGCACTGCTTCCACATAAGGATATTATTTACATACCTCGCCGTAAATATGTCCACCGGGGCTCTCGTCGAAATTACAACTTCGACGACACAAGGGCAATACGCTCACTCTGGACTTCAAAACCTCGTCCACCTAGAAAAACTACACGATCTGTTGATCATAAAGTGTTGGCGCACCCCATTAGGTCTGCTGATACAGGTACTGTCTCTAGTGCTACGCTCTTTATTGGTCTATGGAACTTGCGATCACTCAGAACTAAAGGTCCCGTGCTTCACAATTTACTATGTGAACATAAGTTTGACTTCCTGTGTTTAACTGAGACTTTACAGAGCTTAATCAGTCTACCCCAACAGGATACACTTATGCTTGCAAACCACAACTGGTCGCGGTGGAGGTTTAGCAGTGATATATCGTGAGAAATGGAAAGTGTCGCATGTTTCTGTACCTGAGTTTACCTCTTTCAAGTCTATGGTTTTACAAATTAATGGTCCAGTTCCAACCATTCTTGTTAATGTATACCATCCTCCTAAGGTTAATAGTGACTTTTTAAATGATTTTTCAATGTTTTTAACTTCTTTTTTAAGTTCTCTGTCTCCTAAAGTGATTCTGGTTGGTGATTTTAACATCCATGTTGATAATGAATCTAGTGCATGCACTAAGGATTTTTTGTCTTGTCTTGTCTTGACAGTTTTGACATACAGCAATATACAAATTTTCCAACTCACCTGAAAGGTCACTCACTGGACCTTGTTTGTTGTTCTGGTATTACTCCTGTTGGTCTCACCACCTCTGATTTAACACTTTCAGATCATTTTCTGGTTTTCTTTAAAGCCTGTTTAATTTTAGCAAAGCGCAATAACCGTCATACCATCACATTTCGGAATATTAAGAACATTGATATAACGACATTCACATCTGACCTTACTACTCTCCTTACAAAAGACTACTTAGCAACTCTGGATGGACTGCTATCTCATTACAATGAAGCGCTGCAGTCAACACTCAATATACATGCGCTTATAAAATCTAAATCTGTTTCATTTGTCAATTCTGCCCCCTGGTTTACATCTGATCTCCGTAAGCTAAAAGATCAAGGTCGCTGTCTAGAACGTTTGTGTATCAAAACTGGACTTGTCGTTTATAAAGAAATGTATTCTGACCATATGAAACAATATAAAACCACTATTAACACAGCGAAAACCGAGTACTATTCAAATCTGATCACATCTAATGAAGGTAATACATTAGATTGTTAAAAACATTTCATGGCCTCCAGATTCTCTGCCTTTACAGTTACATACAGTTGAATTATGTAACACTCTTCTCACTTATTTTTCTGAAAAAACGGAGAATATACATAAATCTGTTTGTCTCTGATCCTCCTCAAGCTCCTTTTTCCTTCACTCTTTCAGACGTACTCAACTTTCCTCTTTCTACTTTTAAACTACCTTCAACCGACGAGATCGCTTCTGTTATTCGGAAATCGAAATCAACTACTTGTCAGTTAGACCCCCTTCCAACTCATTTAGTCAAAGTTTGTCTTCCGGTTCTCTTACCATTCATCACTGAGATCATCCACTCTTCACTGACGTCTGGCATCGTCCCCAATCTTTTTAAAACTCCATTAACTCCTACACTCAAGAAACCAGGTGCTGATCCAAAGAACTTTGATAATTTTCGTCCAATTTCAAATCTGCCATTTCTATCAAAAATTCTAGAGAAGGTTGTTTCAGCACAGGTACATAACCACCTGTCAATTAATAACTTATATGAGCAATTTCAATCAGGTTTCCGTCCTCAGCATAGCACAGAGACTGCCCTTGTTAAAATATCGAATGATCTTCTGATAGCAGCTGATTCAGGACTCCTGTCTATTTTAATACTTCTCGATTTAACCTCAGCATTTGACACCATCTCCCACAATATTCTATTAGAAAGACTGAAGTCCATTGGAGTTGTAGATACTTCTTTGGCTTGGTTTTCTTCATATCTCTCTCACCACACTCAATTTGTTCAGCTTGGCCAGACCAAATCTGCATCTTCACCCATCACTGCAGGAGTCCCTCAGGGGTCAGTTTTGGGGCCTTTACTATTTATCATCTACCTGCATGGTGTCCTATTTCACTGCTATGCTGATGACACCCAGCTCTATATTTCTTCCAAGCCTACTTCTGACCTTCCTCCATCTTCTTTTTCAAACTGTTTAGCTGAAATTAAGTTATGGTTCTCAAATAATTTTCTCAAACTTAACAGTAGTAAAACTGAAATACTCCACGTGGGCACTAAAAATACTCTATCGAAGACCAGTAGTTTTTCGTTAAGTATTGATGCTTCCACAATCTCCGCTTCAACACAAGTTAAAAGCCTGGGTGTTTTCCTTGACAGCACTCTATCCTTTGAAGCACACATTAACAATATCACCAGGACAGCGTACTACCACATCCGAAACATTAACCGTCTCCGCCCGGCCCTCTCAATGAGGAGCGCTGCTATTTTGGTACACACTCTCGACACCACACGCATAGATTATTGCAATGCTCTTTTTTTTGGTCTTCCCCTCAAACTTCTACACAAGCTGCAGTTAGTACAGAACTCAGCCACTAGAATACTAACTAGAACTCCTACAATGGACCACATAACTCCTGTTCTTCAACAACTACACTGACTTCCCGTCGAACAGCGCATACATTATAAAATTCTGCTTCTCGCTTATAAGGCATTACATAACCTGGCTCCGTCATATTTAACAAATCTTCTCTTAACCTATACTCCTCCTAGAAATCTGAGATCATTATCATCATTAAACCTGGTTCTTCCTCGTATGTGTTTGACAACCATGGGATCTCGAGCTTTTAGCTACACTGCCCCCTACCTGTGGAACCTACTACCTTCCGATATCCGTAACAGTAACTCTATCACTGTTTTTAAATCCAGTTTGAAAACACATCTATTCAGGCAGACATATCTTTAACACTATTGTGTGCAAATTGTTTTTTATTTTATTTATTTATCTATTTATTTTTTCCATGTTTGTATGTTGTTTTTTATGGTATGTAAGGTGTCCTTGAGTGTCATGAAAGGTGCCTACAAATAAAATTTATTATTATTATTATTACTCTCCTCCGACGGCCACTCGTGCATCATGACCGTGGTGGATCGGTTCTCTAAGGCCGCACACTTCGTTCCACTACCTAAACTTCCAACTGCTAAGGAGACTGCTGACCTCTTGATTATGCACGTTTTCAGGCTGCACGGTCTCCCCAAAGACATCGTTTCCGACCGCGGGCCGCAGTTCACCTCTCAATTTTGGAAGGCATTTTGCAGACTCATTGGAGCCACGCCCAGTCTGTCCTCGGGTTTTCACCCCCAGTCCAATGGTCAGACTGAAAGAAAGAACCAGTCCCTCGAGGTAGCCCTAAGGTGCATGGCTTCCAGAGATGTCACCTCTTGGAGCAAATTTTGCCTTGGGTGGAGTACGCCCACAACTCCCAGGTATCGTCATCTACTGGTTTGTCTCCCTTCCAGTGCTGCCTGGGCTATCAACCACCATTGTTCCTGTCGCAGGAGGAGGAGGTCAGTGTCCCATCTGCCCAAGCTTTTATCCGGCGCTGCAGAAGGACCTGGCTACAAGCAAGGAGAACGCTGTAACGGGTCGGCAGAAGATACAAGAGACAGGCCGACCGCAAACACTCCCAGGCTCCCAAGTACAGGGTGGGGCAGAGAGTCATGCTCGCCGCCAGAGACATCCCCCTAAAGACCACCTGCCGCAAACTCTCCCCTCGGTACCTCGGTCCCTTCACCATCACTAAAATAATCAATCCCTGCGCGGTTAAACTATTGCTCCCCTCAACTATGCGGCGGATCAACCCTACGTTCCACGTGTCCCAGCTACGCCGTCTCGCTGCATGCCCATTAAATCCCCCCACACACCCTCTACCTCCTCCCCGTATCATTGACGGCAGTGAAGCCTACACCGTCCGCCGACTCCTGAAAGCTCGTCGCCGAGGCAGAGGCATCCAGTATTTGGTAGACTGAGAGGGCTATGGACCCGAGGAGAGAAGCTGGATCCCTGCTAAGTTTGTCCTAGATCCCAAGTTAATTTCTGACTTTTATAAACGTTACCCAGAGGCCCCGCGCTCTAACGCCAAGTGGTGTTCATAAGGGGAGGGGTACTGTCATGATTCATGTCCTGTCTGAACTTTTTCCCACGCTGTCACCGCTGACATGTGCCTTTGTTTTCCTTACCTGTCATGTGTTTTTTCCCAGGGTCCTGTTTCCGCCCCTCCTGCGCACCTGTCTCCTATCCTCCGCTGATTACTCCAGCAATTTAAGCATGCTCTGCACGCTGCTTAAATCACTGAATTATCTCGTGTGTCACGTACCTTGATTTTCTCTCGTTTTCTTTTTCTCGTTTTCACGTTGCCAAGTTCGCTTTGTTTTTCGGTTCTCGATTTTTTGTCTCTCGCCTCGGATTTGTTTGCCTCGCTCTTTTGATCTCCCGGTTTTAATCTGTCGCTTCCTTGCTTTTGACCACGGCTTTTTGTCTACGTGTTTTGGATTGTTGCTCCACTGCTTGATTCTCCGGTTACCGATTTAAAGCTTCCCCTTTTGATTACAGCTCTCGCTTCACGATTTGGCTTCGACGCTATGTTGACTGATCTCCCGGTATTTGACCTCCGCTTCCGCATTCCGACCGCACTCCTGTTTAACGTTGCTGTCACTCATCTGCGCTTGGATTCACCTCGTTCCGCTCCGCCCCGTGACATTCACACTCTGGAAAAACTCCATAGATGTAACAACCTGGTAATTCAGTTCATTCAGGTCGTCAGCTGATATGTTGTTGAGTCTAGACCTGAGCAACCCCAGATCGTAACACTGTCTCCAGAGGCTTGTACAGTGGACACTATGCATGATGGGCGCATCGCTTGATTCCCTTCTTACTCTGATGCGCCCATTGCACTGGCTCATTCTGGACTCATCAGGTCACATTACCTTTTTTCATCGCTCCAAGGCCTTTATGCTCCCCAGCAAACTGAAGCCTTTTTCTTTTCGATTGGCTTTACTCATAAGTAATTTTCTTAAGGCTAGACTGGTTTAGACTGAAGTGTAGCTGATTAGTTCCAAACCATTGAGTTTGCATGGTGAGTGTGGAAATGCTCTTACTTATTTATTAAACACAGCCGTGAGTGCTACTTTTTTTTTTAATACAATTTGATTTCATGAACAGTTTAAGCAAACTCCCATTACAATAATACCCCTTTTGACCACATTTATTCCTTAAAGATAACCATTATCCGTCCAGGTTTTAATAATGTATTTTACACTTATTAACTCAATTTAAGCAAATACAGCAATCACCTTAGTTGTTTTCTTAGCTTGATGCAAAATAATTGAATAATTTACTGCTTCTAAGAGAGAGTAACATTTTGCCATGACACAGGATACATCTTCTGACATGGTTGATTTAAACGAGAAGCTCCTCACTGCATCACTTAGGGATAAATAACTTGTTGCAGCTGAACCACATAAAATAACATAACTGCAGGAATTATCTAATTGAGAGATTTTACCTATTTGAATAGTTAAATTCAGGCAGTGTATAAGCCCTATATACACGTTTTCTCCTGTTTAACAATTCTCAGTTGTATTGTCTCTGAAAAGACAAAAAAAAAGAGAAAGAAACAATAAAATTGTTAAATGTTATGTTTGATTTTATTGATGACTGAATAATGAAAAAGAAGGTTGATGGACATGGAATGGAAACATCTTTGTCTTAGGTCACCAGATTAATAGATTATAAAACTAAATTTATAGTTTCATAAATTTGTATTTATATATAATTCCAACCACAGCTAAACTGGACAGAGGTCTGATTAATTATCTTAAATTTATTTTCAATACCCAGCTTTTGACAAATAGCAAATTAAAACCAACCTAAATAACTAAACCAACTTACTAATAATCAGAGAAGTAAATAATAAAAATGGGTTTGTTAGCAGTTAGAATCCTGATTGATGTATTTAAAGACCAGTTTATCAGCACTACACACAGCTGAATATAAAACAGAGATCAATTCATCTCAAGGCAGAATTCGTTTTTCTAGCCAGTTTGACTTTAACTTACCTGAGGATCAGTGAGTTTATCCGTTCCAAATGCTGTTATTAATTTAACTCAATCAGATTTATGTCTCAACAACTGCAGGTAGAAACAGTTACATGTAGAGATGGTTTTAGTTCGGCTGGATAACTAGGCAGTCCAAGTGGCACAACATCTTCAGCTCTTCTTCTCCTTTGTCTTATACTGAGGTGTCTTACTGCCACCTTCTGGATTGGGTGATGATCCATTTCTTGTCTTCAGACGGATGCAGAAGCCTTCAAGACCTGGAAAAAATGCCAGCAAGTTGCTATCAGGTTCTCAAATGGTTCAACCTATTGACCTTGAATACAAGTTATAATTTGCACTGCCTGTAACACAGGTAGCATGTCAAAGGTGTTTTTCAGTAGACTGAGAATTGATTATGGAGTACACAAGAGCACCTGGAGGCATTCAAACAAATGGCAACAGTCAATGAAATCTTCATATCCTTAATGATAGCATGGTCATAAGCAGATCAATCTTTCCATCTGTTCAGGTTCCTGTGCGTTCTCCATACCACAGTAAGTGTTTTCCTTAGGCTATTTGCCTATAGCCTGACCCCTTTGCAGTCATGTATAAAAGTTAGTACCCCCCCTTATCAAGATTCAAAGAACTTTATTTATCCCAGAGGGAAATTGCTTAAATTTAAATATGTGTGTTTTTGTTTAAGAACATATTTTAAAAACATTTATCTAAGCAGGAATATTGTTCACAGTATTAGGATAGTGCAAACTCAGATGAATAACATAACTTTTATTTTCTCCATGCCATTCTTTATTCAAAGAAAATGAAGCCACTGAGAGAGACATTCAATTCAATTAAAACTTTATTTATATAGCACTTAACAACTACTAGGTATACCCAGGTTGGTGCTGAACAAAGTGCAAAATGTGAACAATACTAAGTACCACCATAATTCAATAGCTGAGAAACCTGAAAGAGCTCTGGTTATAGGAGACTCTATACTGAGGCATGTGAAATTAGCTCGGCCTTTAGGGATGCCAGAGGCAGTGGTCAGGTGTATCCCGGGAGCCAGTGCACCGGACATAGCAGGCAATCTTAGGGCTCTCGGACAGCATAGGTTCTCTAAGATAGTGGTACATGCTGGAGCTAATGATATACGTCTTTGTCATTCAGAAGTTAGCAAGAATAATTTTAAAGAGGAGTTTAAATTAGCGAAGACGATGTCCAATGAAATAGTTTGCTCTGGTCCCATCCCAATGAGATGTGGCGACATAGAGTACAGCAGGTTATGGTCGCTGAACCGCTGGATGTCAAGTGGTGCTCCGAAAATAATGTGGGCTTTATAGACAATTGCCTTTGAAGGAAAACCTGGCCTGTTAGGGTGGGTTTCTTTTGTTTTTTAAAGAAAACAAGTGTGTGGCTCTAAATCAAGCTAGTCCTCCTGCCTATAGCTACATACACCAGCCTCGGCTAACTGGTAGAGGAGGAGGCGTCGCAGTTATTCACAATGATAATCTGAACATCGTACAAAAACACGGATACAAATTTAATGCATATATTTATTCTAACAAAAAGTGTAGCTACAAATATGAAATCTGCTTAGTCAATCCCACTAATTGGGATAAAATTGTCTAATTGATAAGATTGTCCTCCATCTTATCATTTTGATTCATTCACATTCACTTTTCATACAAATTTAAATAATTCTTTTGATTGTGTAAAGCTGCTTTGCGACAATGTCAATTGTTAAAAGCGCTATACAAATAAAATGTTATTGAAATTGAATGGAAGTTCAGAGGTCTCTAGCTATTGACTCTGCTGGAAGTTGGCCACTGTGCTTCCCAGCATCTGCTGATCCCGCTCTGCCGCCTACAACCCCGTGGCAGAGTTGCTGACATTCCCAATCGGTACTAGTTTATTATAATATCACTAACAGTTGATTGTGTCCTATCACAGTACCACGCTGGAATTCACGGATCTCCTGAGAGAGACACAGGCTTTCACAAATGTTTGTAGAAGCGGTCTGCATGTCTAAGGGCTTGATCTTATACACCTGTAACCATGGAACGGTTTGGAACACCTGGATTCAATGATCTGGAGGAGTGAGTTAATACCTCTGACAATCTAGCACATGACAATGTTTTACAAAGTCCCTTCAATTTCACAGGCATAGTAATGGAAAGCAGACAAAGTAGACTTGATGGCCTTTTTTTGTTATTTGGTGACAATTGAAAAAGATTAAAAGGTCTTGTGGTTTACTGGGATCTGCTTTACTTCGTATGAACTGCTTGGTGTCTTTTAAGATGACTTGAGGAGGCAAAACTCTTTCCGCACTCTGAGCAGTAATATGGCTTTTCTCCAGTGTGAATACGCAGATGTCCTTTGAGATCACATGAACGAGTAAAACTCTTCCCACATTCTAAGCAGCTATAAGGCTTTTCTCCAGTGTGAATGTGTTGTTAAAATATATATAAATAAGAATGTACACACACATTCTGATTGCCTGGTTTTGTCCTGCATTTTTAAATACTACCATTAGTTTATCTTTATAATTGTAATTATTCTTATGACTGACTGAGTTTCATCTTCCTTGTGTTTTTTTTTTAAACAACACAAGATTGATAGATTATGGAACTATATTCATAGTTTCATGAAAGTTTTTATTTCTCATTAATGATCTTAGTATTTTCAGGACCCAACTTTTGACAAAGTAATAGCAAATTGAAACGAACTAACCTAAATAATTAAACCAATTTACCAATAACCAAGGTGAAGACATAAGATGGATTTGTTAGTAGTTAGAATCTTGATTGATTTATTTAAGGACCAGTTCATCAGCACTACACACAGCTGAATATGAAACAGAGATCAATACAGCCCAAGGCAGTGATTTTAACTTACCTCAGGGTCAGTGAGTTTATCCTCATCAAATGCTGTTATTATTTCAACCCAATCAGAGTCTCTGTAAAACTGCAGGTAGAAACAGCGCCATGTAGTGATGGTTTTAGCTCAGCTGGATAACTAGGCAGTCCAAGTGCCACAACCTCTTCAGCTCGTCTTCGCCTCTGTCTTGTAGTCAGACATTTTACTGCCACCTTCTGGACTGGATGATGATCAAAGAAGTTGAGGAGCTACCCACGTTCTTTGTGAAGACTCCCAGGCAACTATGTGAGCTTATCTGGATATTGTCTTGTCAACTAAACTCTTTCTTGTTAAATAGATATGTTTCAGTGCTCAGATTAACAGATCTCAGGACAGAAAGGCAGGAGTGTCTCTTGTGCCATTGTCACCTTACACCAGAGAGAGTTAGTAAAGATGATTTCTGAGTGAATGGGCAGATAGGTTTCCTGTCTACAGACACAGGCTTAATCATTGAAGAGGAAAAAAACTTCACACAAACCAGGCTTGACTGTGGTCATATTCATGGGTGATGAAACATTTATTTTGTGTAGATGAGCACTTTGCACGTTATTGCTATTAAGACGCTCTGCTAGTGGTTTCCACAAATCAATTTTCAGCCCTGGTTACTTTTCCCCATCGTTCTGGTGGAGAAAATGTGAAGATTTCATGTGATCAAGTGTGAGGAGTCTGTTTAAAGAGGAACGGGTTACTTTGAGAATCAAGGTTTCCTTCTCAACTCCTCAAGTCATCTCAGAAAGTTTTTCTTTATCACTTGGCCCTCTGGCTTGTTCACTATGGTTCCAAAAACAGTCCAGTTCCTCTGTAGAGCAGCTTCAGGTCAATGTCTAAAGTAAAAAATCACGACCTAAATAAAATGTATATACAGTAGCCACATTATATGGGAGTTGAGTCATGTCAACTGGACTTCTGTCTGGTTAGGCAGAAACCTTCCAATACTGATCAAAGTAGCTTCTTTAGTCTGACTGGATAACATCACCTGGTTGAATGACAAACTTTATAGACATAGCCATATTACATTAGGTACAATATTAAAATAGCTTAATGAAAATAATAAACTGTAAATAAAAAGATAAGTAAAAACCAACACCTCCTCTTAAATGTGTTTATTTTAAAGTGTTTGTGTTACATATCCCCTTCAAAAAATTAATTGAACAGATTTCACCCACAGAACATTATGATTTATTATGATTATGATTTACAGTGAGTTCAAAGGGGTGTTTTATTTAGGTATCTTGTCTTAGGTATTTCATGACATTAATAAGAAAAAAGGTCTAAAATGTATTCTGTCTCCTTCTCTTAGTGTGAACAGCTTGGTGTCTTTTCAGATCACTTGAATTGGTGAAGCTCTTTCCACACTCTGAGCAGTGATATGGCTTTTCTCCGGTGTGTATCCGCTGGTGAGCCCTGAATGCTGATGGATCATTAAAACTCTTTCCACACTCTGAGCAGTGATGCGGTCTTTCTCCAGTGTGAATGCGCTGATGTATTTCCAGATTTCTTTTTTCATTAAAACATTTTCCACACTCTGAGCAGTTATATGGCTTCTCTCCAGTATGTATGCGCACATGTTGTTGGAAGTGACCTGCACGATTAAAACTCTTGCCACACTCAGAGCAGTAATACGGCTTCTCTCCAGTGTGAACACGTTCATGTTGCTGGAGAGAACTCTTTACCTTAAAACCTTTTCCACACTCTGCACAGACATAAGGTTTCTCCCCAGTGTGAACACGCTCATGATGCTGGAGATCAACCTTTCGCCTGAAACCCCTCCAGCACTCGGAGCACTGATACGGCTTCTCTCCTGGGTGAATGCTCTGGTGTTGTTGGAGAGTACTACGTTGAGTAAAACTCTTTCCACACTGTGAGCACTGATACGGCTTCTCTCCGGTATGGATGCGCTGGTGTGTTTTGAGATTGAACTGGTGAGAAAATCCTTTCCCACACTGTGAGCAGATAAATGGTTTCTGCCCTGTATGAATTCGGAGGTGTTGATATAAATTACTCAAATAGGTAAAACTTCTTTCACACTGTGAGCACTGATACGGCTTCTCTCCTGTATGGGCACGCTGATGTCGCTGGAGAAGACATTTATAAATGAAACTCTTTCCACACTGTGAGCACTGATGTGGCTTGTCTTGTCTGTGGATGAGCTGGTGTGCCGTGAGATCCTTCTCTTGATTAAAACTCTTTCCACACTCTAAGCAGTGGTGAAGGTCTGTCTGTGTATCTTCCTGACTAGTCATAGTACAAAGAATATGTCTTTTGTTCTTCCTTACCTCTGATTAAGGAAAGAAAATAGAATTCAGGATCATGAAGAATACAAAACATTGTCCAATATGAACTATGTTTTCATAGCTTCAGTTTTTACAGAATGCAGCAGCGAGAGTCCTCACTAGAACCAGAAGATACGAGCACATCACCCCTATCTTATCTACACTGCATTGGCTCCCTGTGAAATTTCACATCGATTGTAAAATACTATTTTGACGCATAAAGCATTAAATGGTCTCATGCCTCAGTGTCTTACGATCCGCCACGCCTACTTTGATCAAAGGATGCAGGCTGCTTGTCAGTACCACGCATTATTAAAACTACAGCAGGGGGCAGAGCTACCAAAGCTCTAAAGTTATGGAATAGTCTTCCAAAGAATGTTCGGGACACAGACACAGTCTCAGTGTTTAAGTCTAGGCTAAAACCCTGTTTATTTAGCGCAGCATGTTTGTAAGTAGATGAGTCTTAGGTAAAGGAGCAGATCTGGGGGACTCATGGACGTAGAGTATCTGGTGAACTGGTATGTTTAGATGCTGTCCTCCCCACTCTCATTGATCACTCAGGTTTGTTGACGGTGAGGTGATTGATTGCTTTACATCTCAGTTCCCCCTCATGTCTGTGTTTCCTTCTGGCTTCTCCCTTTTAGTTATGATGTCATAGTTAGTCCTGCCGGAGTCCCTGCTTGCACTTTGCACTAAATATACATTCACCTTATACATTGTGAGACTGTGACCGTAACTGTTATCTCTCCTTCTTTTTTTTTTTTTCCTTCACTACACATGTCACTCCTGAGCTACCAGTGATCCAGACCCCCCTCTGCCCTCTGGACCTGTCTGACTCCGATTGTGGCTGGAGATCTCATCACATACAGGCCCGTGTGGTCTTTTTGGGATCAGTGTGATGTGATGTATGGTGACTGGGGACGGTTCCACTTTACCATGATCAGTAGTTCAGAACTAGAATTTCCTACAGTCTACCTGAGCCTCCAATAACGAACTGGACTCCATATGAACTTAAACACGTCTCCTGTTATACTGAACTTCCAGCCTCCTAACACACAGTATGAGTGCAGATCAATCCCTGCTCTCTGTTATCACCCAGATGAGGATGGGTTCCCTGTTGAGTTCGGTTCCTCTCAAAGTTTCTTCCTATTGCCATCTCAGGGAGTTTTCCACTGAGCACTGTCATAAGGGTCAATCTAATCATTTTGATACATACATATTTTTCTCTCACATTTCATACACATTTTTTATACTACATACATACTTTTTTATACTACACCCATTCCATACATACTCATGCATAATGTGGGTGCCTTCAGTGTTCAGGTACACTCACTCATTCATCTTCTATACCGCTTTATCCTGTATTCAGGGTCATGAAGGGCCTGGAGCCTACCCCAGGAGACTCAGTGCACAAGGCAGGGGATACCTCGGACAGGGTGCCAATCCATCACAGGGCACACACACATGCACTCACTCACGCACTCATTCTCATACTACATACAATTTGGACACGCCAATTTGCCTAATCTACATGTCTTTGGACTGTGGGAGAAAACCGGAGTACCCGGTGGAAACCTACCAAGCATGGGGAGAACATGCAAACTCCATGCACACAGAGACAGGAATCGAGCCTGGCCAGGAATCGAATCTGGACCCTGGAGGTGCAAGGCAACAGTGCTAACCACTACACCACCGTGTCTCCTGTTTAGGTACCATATATATGAAGAAAAACAACTAACGGAGAAGATGTGACCAAACTTTTGTCAGGTGTTGTATATATTCTGACATGGCTGTGTAAGAAATGAGAAGCTCCTCACTGCATCAGTTAGGGTTAAATAACTTGTTGCAGCTTCATTGTATTAATCACTGAAGTAATTATCCAATGGAGAGATCTTACCTATTGTTTAGTTAAATCCAGGCCGTGTATATGGTTTATTTACATGGTTTCTATTGTGTACCAATGCTCAGTTGTATTGGCCCTGTGAAGACAAACCGTAAAAAAAAAAATAAAAAAAAAGAAAGAAAGTCAAATCTTATGTTAGATTTTTAGTAAAATTTTTAGTACAATTGTTAAATACTTTCCATCATTACCATTATTCCTATGACTACACAATGAAAGGGAAGGTTATATAACTTTCAATTAAATCATCGGACACCAGATTAATAGATTCTGAAACTGAATTCATAATGCATTTGTATTATTATTATTATTATTATTAATATCAATGTATTATTATTATTATTAATAATAATAATAATAATAATAATATATTTAAAATTATATATAATTCCAACTACAGCTAGGAGGTGCTAGTAACCTGGACAGAGGTCTGATTTTGTTGTTTTTCCCTCTGATTAATGATCTTAGTTATTTTCAAAACATAGCTTTTGAAAAAAAGTAATAGCAAATTGATGCAAATGATTTATTTAAGGACCAGATTATCATACAGCTGAATATGAAGGAGAGCCACGGCATCAAGGCAGTCATCAGCTTTCTAGCCAGTTTGACTTTAACTTACCTCACGATCAGTGAGTTAGTCCTCTCCAAATGATGTTACTATTTAAACTCGATCAGATTTAAGATTCTCTGTAGAACTGCAGGTAGAAACAGCGACATGTAGAGATGGTTTTAGCTCAGCTGGATAACTAGGCAGTCCAAGTGGCACAACATCTTTAGCTCTTCTTCTCCTTTGTCTTGTGGTGAGCTATTCTACTACCACCTTCTGGACTGGATGATGATCATAGACACACACACACACACACACACTCACATTGCTCTATATTTTGTCCACTAACCCTAAAATGTTCTTTCAATCAACTCGAACACCACTGAGGAGGCTTATGTGAACCAAAATCATTACCACAGCATCAACACTTAACTACTCATGGATATGATCATCGATTGAGTGTATATACAATTCTTATACATTTATATTAAATTATACGACATATAACTGTTTTTAAGATTTTATGGCATGAGCTAAAATTTCATTCCAGCATTTCATTAACACTCCGTACCACTTCTCAGGGCTATGTGTAACAAACTGGTAGGTAGCATTGATATTTTAGCAAATTGCTATTCACTGACTCTTTGTATCTTTACAGGTAAAAGTAGGAAAGAGTTTTCATTCAATACTTTATTTACATGTAACCACCTCCTCCACAAACAAAATAGTCTCATATTCTCTACAGTTTAGATTATGACAGTCCTACAAAGCTCTGTTATTGGATCGGTCTGATTAGGATAACTTCTAAAAGATCTTAGAAAGTGAAAGGATGCCTGTGGAGGAGAAGTGTTTTAGTTCCAATTTTTATGAACAAGGGAAATGTGAAGTTCAGGGAAAAAGTAGTGGAAGCTAGGTTGAGAAGAGAGGTGACAATCTGTGAGCAGCAGTATGACTTCATGCCAAGCAAGCGCACCACATATGCCATGCTTGCTTTGAGAAAGTCAGAATAGAGTAGTGTTACAGCGATAGGTATGACCAACTGGCTTACGGTGGAGGTGGGACTCTACCAGTGACCGGCTCTTAGCTCTTAGACCGGACAGGTTGACAGATGACGTTACACAAGAGACCCCATGGACTATGATGTTTGTGGATTATATTGTGATCAGCAGCAAGAATAGGGAGCAGGTTGAGATGAGCCTAGAGAGGTGGAGGGATGCACTGGAGGCATGAAGATTGCACCAGTAGGAGCAAGACTACATATGTAAATAAGATTGTGGGGGAAAGGTGCAGTTGCAGGGAGGAGAGATAATGAAGGCAGAGGAGTTTACACATTTTGCTTAAATATGTAGTTTGAAAATACTGTCCAAAGCATAGGTGAGTGTGGTAACGATGCGAAGAAGAAAACAATTCCTGGGTGGAATGGGTGAAGTAGCAGAAGTGATCTGTGACAGAAAGGTATTGGCAAGGCCAGCCTCCGAGTGGCGCAGTGATAAAGTGCTCGCCCTTTCATCCGGAGATCGCCAGTTCGACTCCCGGGTGATGCTGTAACCTCCCGCAGCCGGAGGTCTAGAGCACTAGCCCCCTAGTGACGGGGAGGAATTGAACACAACTAAATTAGGGAGAGAAAATTAAAAAATTAGGGGGGGGGGGGATAATAATTAAATAAAAAAAGAAAGGTATTGGGAAGAATGGATAGGAAAGTTTTTAGAAACCATAGCTGGAGGTAGCAAAGCTGAAGATGCTGTGAGTAACAAGAATGGACAGGACTAGGAATGAGTATGTTAAAAGGACAGTGCAGGTAAGACAGTTGGGCAACAATGTCCAGAGCCCAGATTAAGATGGTTTGGACATGTGCAAAGGAGGGATGAAGGGTATATCAAGAGAAGAATTTTAGAGATGGAGCTGCCAGCCAGGAGGAGAAGATGAAGGCCCAAGAAGAGGTTTATGGAGGTGGAAAGGGAGGACATGTGGGAAGATGTGGTAGACATAGTTAGATAGAGATCAAGATCAAAAAGAATGCCGGGGAATTATCTAGATTGATTAACACATTAACAGGCGAGTAGCAGTAAAAAAGAATAAAAAGAATGTGATGTTTCTGAGGGGAAAAAGCTCAGTTGTTGTAAAAAAAAATAATAATAAATAAAACTCAGGCAGTGTACTGTACATACTTTATTTACATGGTTTCTCTTGTGTAACAATGCTTAGTTTTATTGTCCCTATAACAACAAACAAATGGTTTAACAATGTTAATTTTATGTTAGATTTTTATTACTTTCAGTTTACTATTCAGTTAAATACTTCCCATTGTTACCATTATTCCTATGACTATGCAATGAAAGGGAAGGTTATATGACTTAATGAAATCATCTTTGTTTTAAGGCACTAATGACTAATAGATTATGAAACTAAATTTATAATTTAATACATTTGTATTTATATACACGTCCAACTAAAGTTAGGTGGTGCTAGTAAACTGGATTTTGTTGTTTTCCCCTCTGTTTAATGATCTTGTGTCCCATCTTTTGCCAAAGTAATAGCAAATTAAAACTAACCAACCTCAATAACTAAACAAACGTACTAATAACTGAAGTGAAGAAAATTTAAATAAAAAATAAAAGACTTGTGAGCAGTTAGACTCTTGAATGATTTCTTTAACAGCCAGTTTATCAGCTCTACACACAGCTGAATAGAAACAGAGAGTCACACAAAGAGGCAGTATTTGTTTTTCTAGACAGTTTGACTTTAACCCCAGAATCAGTGAGTTTATTCTCTCCAAATGCTATTATTAATTTAACTCGAATCCATTTAAGGTCTCTGTAAAACTGCAGGTAGAAACAGATAGATGTAGAGACTAAGCATCTCACTGCATATCGTACTGTGTATGACTGCGCATGTGACAAATAAAATTTGAATTTGAATTTTAGCTCGGCTGGATAACTAGGCAGTGAAGATGTAGTGGCACATCTTCAGCTCTTCTTCTCCTTTGTCTTGTAGTGAGGTATTTTACTGCCACCTTCTGGAATGGATGATGATCATAGACATCAAAATCTAGTCACATTGATCTATATTCTGTCCAGTCTAAAATGTTGTTTGAATTACCTTGAACACCAACAAGGAGGCTTATGTGAACCATGACCATTACCACAGCATCAACACATAACTAATTATGGATGTGATATGATCATTGATTGAGTGTACAGTACAGACCGAAAGTTTGGACACACCTTCTCATTCAAAGAGTTAGAATTTGTATTATGGCAAGAAAAAAGCAGCTAAGTGAAGAAAAACGAGTGGCCACACCATTTTAAGAAATGAAGGTCAGTCAGTCCGAAAAATTGGGAAAACTTTGAAAGTGTCCCCAAGTGCAGTCACAAAAAGCATCAAGCGCTACAAAAAAACTGGCTCACATGCGGACCGCCCCAGGAAAGGAAGACTAAGAGTCGCCTCTGCTGCGGAGGATAAGTTCATCCGAGTCACCAGCCTCAGAAATCGCAGGTTAACAGCAGCTCAGATCAGAGAGCAGGTCAATGCCACACTGAGTTCTAGCAGCAGACACATATCTAGAACAACTGTTAAGAGGAGACTGTGTGAATCAGGCCTTCATGGTAGAAGATCTGCTAGGAAACCACTGCTAAGGACAGGCAACAAGCAGAAGAGACGCGTTTGGGCTAAAGAACACAAGAAAGAACACAAGAAAGAAAACTCGCTGAATGAGAAGGGGTGTCCAAACTTTTGGTCTGTGCTGTATATACAATTCTTATATATTTATATGAAAGTATGACAGTACACAACTGTTTGTAAGATTTTGTCATGAGCTTAAATTTCATTCCAGCACTTCATTAAAGATGGATTATGGAGAATCTTCAAAGACATAGACACATTATATGTCATCTAATATTAATAGTTTAATGAAAATAAAAATATGTATAAAACAATAAGTAAAAATCAGCAACTGCTTTTAAATGTGTTTATTTTAAATGTTTTGGTTACATATCCCCTCCATAAAGGTATTAGACAGATATTTAATGACAGATGAAGGAGATAAAAAGGTCTAAATTTTATTCTGTCTCCTTCACTTAGTGTGCTTCACTTGGTGTCTTTTCAGATCACATGTTTGGGCATAACTCTTTCCACACTCTGGGCAGTGATACGGCTTTTCTCCAGTGTGAACCCGCTGATGTTTTTTTAGGTTATTTTTTTCTGCAAAACATTTTCCACACTGTGAGCAGCTAAACGGCTTTTCTCCAGTGTGTATACGCACATGTTGCTGGAAATGAAATGCACGATAAAAACTTTTGCCACACTCAGAGCAGTAATACGACTTCTCCCCAGTGTGAATACGTTCGTGTTGCTGGAGCGACCTCTTTCCCTTAAAACCCTTTCCACACTCTGAACAGACATAAGGTTTCTCCCCAGTGTGATCACGCACATGATTCTGGAGATCAACTTTTCTCCTGAAACCCCTCCAGCACTCAGCGCACTGAAACGGCTTCTCCCCTGAGTGAATGCTCTGGTGTTGTTGGAAAGTACTACAGTGAGTAAAACTCTTTCCACATTGTGAGCACCGATATGGCTTCTCCCCGGTATGAATGCGCTGGTGTGCTTTGAGATTGAACTGGTGAGAAAATCCTTTCCCACACTGTGAGCACAGATACGGCTTCTCTCCTGTATGGACACGCTGATGTCGCTGGAGAAGAGATTTAATAATGAAACTCTTTCCACATTCTGAGCACTGATGTGGCTTGTCTTTTCTGTGGATGAGCTGGTGTGCTGTGAAATCCTTCACTTGACTAAAGCTCTTCCCACAGTCTAAGCAGTGATGAAGGTCTGTCTGCTTTTCTTTTTGACTAGACATATTACAAGGAATGTCTCTTTTGTTCTGTCTTTTTGTTTTCTTTCCTGTAAAAGAAGGTAAATAGAATTCATTATTATGAAAAATACAAAACATTTGAATTTAGGCATTTGGCAAATACTCTTATCCAGAGCGACTTACAAAAGTGCTTACGTTTCCGTCATCACATAGATCCATAGATCCTTACGCTGGGTTACTAGGTTACTAATAGTGTACCTTTATTCAGAGTTTTTTTTTTTCGGGGGGGGGGGGGGGGGGGGGGAGAGATAA